>CM060959.1:58112312-58357312 GCA_030765055.1 Mantis religiosa | reverse complement strand
GAATGAAATGATGCTCAAATGAGCCCAGGGTCCATACAGCTTAGAGTTACCCGACATTCATCTTTCAGGATAAGGAAAAACCCGGGTAAACCTTATCTAGGTAACTCACCCTAACTGAGATTCCAATTTGGCACCTCTTGAACATGAGACAGACATGCTACCATCTACGCTACCGAGGTGGGCCAGAATCCTGTTGAAACTATCCATATGATCGAGATTTAACTGTATTGGAACACCACAGTGAAGCGAAAAATTATTAAATTATAGATGAGTCGTATTTTTTACACATCTGCTTCACTTTCGTTCCTATTTTGAGGACATGTTTCGCAAATCATTGCTTGCATCTACGGCTCTTGTGTCTAACTTTTCCTCTGTTAACACTGTACGTTTATGCTTTTGTTTTTCATTTACCAAAGAACTGTGGTTTCAAATTTCTTCACAATCTCGTGAGTTCTAAATCTCAAAGGAGGCACTTCACCAGGGAACATTTGAATATACTCTGTGCAAACACATCTTGGTGATTTCCATTTATAATAACTTTTACACACGACAATGTGTTCAAGCGTCTGTTCATGTTGGTGGTCGGTACAATACTGCGAGTGGAGTGCATACCACTAGCCCCTGCACACAATGGCAGCCAGTAGTTTGGGATTCCAGCAAGGTCGCAGGAGAGACAAAACACTGTGTGCTCCATTAGGTTTTAAATGAAAAGCCCTGTATATGCACCTAAGAAATATGAGACAGTGTAATGAACCAAAATGCTGATAGGAAGGACTATTTGCTAGGTATAATTTTTTCAAGTTCTATGAATTAGACACACAACTGCACAACTAATTTTCTAGTGTGCACCGCTTTAAGCAATGAAAAGGATGAATTTATTCCATTTTTTATGGTATATAAGTGGACATTTTTAAATAACATACTTACAGCATCTATAAAAACACTACATGAGAAAGGCATCTTGGTTGTTTATCATAATTGTGCTACATATATTTCTGTATGTAACTTAAGAAAATTGTTCAGAAAAAAAAAAAAAAGAGTTCATTTTCAATATTCAAGAGAGTTAAAAACTTATCTGACAATACAATAGGAGAATCTGAATGTGGTGTCTGTGGTTCATCAGATTTACTTTTATAAAATTAGCAAAGAAAGTGCAGATAATATTTATGTATGAGTATTTGGAAGCTTTCAAAACCAGTCAGAATTAATGTTACAAGTTTCTTCTGGACTTAGAAGCCATGGTATGCTGGAATTCTGATGTCCAGCCATTTCGTCCACACCTGCGGTGGACATCATCACTGGCATGGTCTAAGTCTCCTTGGCGAAGGTTCAGACAACTGAGACGCTATCAGAACAGAGAAATCCCAGCCATGTATCACACACTCTCTGCTCAAGTCAAGCCAATCCCATACGAGCAGCCCAGATATAAATACGACACCATCAGCAAGCATCTCAGTTGTGCCTGAACCTTCGCCAAAGAGATTTAGACCTGCCACTAATAATGTCCACCAGAGGTGTGGATGAAACATCTGGACATCAGAACTCCAGCAGCCCACAGCATCTAAACCCAGAAGAAACTTGTAATGTTAATATCTATATAATTTTCCAGTATGATGCTTGTATTTGATCCTAGTAATTTATTTTTATTTATTGCTTTTCTAAATTATGAAACCATCTAAAATTAATTGAAACTAATCATGATCTAGTGCTTATAAATTACTTCTAAGTTGGAAGATAGCAAATTTTAGCACTTTCTAAGTATGACATTAAACCTAACCTAAATCCAGCACAAGTATATAGACGCCTTGTCTAAACAGAATGGGTATGAACCCTTACAAAACTTTCATAAGCTGCTTGGGGATATTTGCCGGTGGTTTGATACATGAAATCTAAGATCACCAGTAGCTCATTACTGAGTAATTTCATGTTAATGTATTAGATATATTGTGCCTCTTGGACTATGACAGATGAATTTTGATATTACAAATAAATTTATCAACTACTCATATTTTCTGGCTAATATAATATTTACTACTTTCTAGTAGTAGGTCCTGCACCATGGTGTAGTGGGCTAGAGAGTTATGCTTTGGCTCCCTGCCACAGAATATGCCCAGTATCAATCTCACTCTTGACAGGGTGTGGATTTTAAGTCCCGGGTATAGGACCGGTGCTCACTCAACAGTTTTAGGAAACTGAGGAGCTACTCTAGGTAGCGAACCCTGGGTCAAGAAAGCCAACTTTCCGGTTGGGGGAGCCATGAAGCTGACCACATTTCCCTCCCATATCAGTTCAATGATCATTCACCTTTGCCTTGCATAGTAGGCATGAAGCCCGGCTGTCAGGTTGGCAGACTTTGGCCTGCTTGCGGACTGTTATGAAATGTGTTACATTTTCTAGTAATAGAAAAGTAAAGTTTACAACAAATACATACAATTGTTCTTTTTTTAATTTTAAATTTCTTACACTATAGTTAATCTTCTCAGCGCTACACCTAGCTTTGGCACCCTGGCCTTCCTGCTAATGATGTAGCACCAGCCATTCTCTATTCTACATCCCTCTCCCTCTTCCCCCTCACCACCTACTCCTCCTTCTCTTCTCCTACTCTTTGTTTTTCTTAGCCATTTCTTGGCCAGAAAGTCCCCTATTTCTTTACACTTCTACATTCAGCATTCTAAAAACTATAATACTCTTTTCTAAGCCATCCCACTTCAAATTCCATATTTTCTCTCTCCAAGCCTTTACCTCCTTGCATTCTATTACGCTATGCAAATCATTATCTTCTCCTTCACACATAACACATGTTTTATCATCCGTCGCCTTTAGCCCTTTTAAAAACATAGCCCCTGTCCTTACCCAAGCCCACCTTTCTCTTTCCCTTTTATTACATATGTCCACATATTTTTCTCTTCCCCACTATTTCTTTTACTGATTTATATAATCTCAATGACTTCTTTCCTTCTGTGCTCCCCCAAATTTCTTGCCTTTGCATGTCTTCTATCCTACACCTTACTACACTCCAGAATCCTTTTACATTTCTCTCCTCTAATGACCATAAATCTTCCATTCCTACTCTCCTTAGCTCCTCCCCTATATTCATCCACCAGCTATCCTTGCTTACATTTATCTTTTGCTGCTTTATACATAATTTCAATACTTCATCTTCACTCATCAAACACCTGAACCAATATTTCACCACTCTTTCTAGCATTATACCCCTTCTCCCTGGGCTTCCTGGTTCTAGCAAAGCTACCTCCCTTGGTGCTGTCCTTATTAGATCCAGTAGTACATACATTTTATATGTTACTGTTCAACACCTTCACTGTTATATTTACCGTGCAGAATTGTTTTTTAAGGCAGTTTTACAAAATTTTGACCACTGTAAACACAAAAACAGTACAGAAATTGTACATGTTTTGACATCCAAGAGATTGACACACACCATCAGCAGCTGAACAACCCAGCAAGTATCAATCATGCTCTTCAAATGACCCAGAAGAAAACTCCAGTCCAGTTCAGTTTTGATGGACTGAGATTGAATATGGGGGAGTGAAAAGAGGTAGCAAATTTTTCTCTTAGTCAGGGCCTAAAGCCCTTCTACACCACTGTTTGATGTGTTTTCCAAAGTATGTTTGTTTAATGGAGTTGATATTGTTTTTGGGCCCAAGCATCTCTTGGAAATTGCTCCTTTGTTACTAACGGTACCTGCAAGCCATAGAGGAACCCCAGTATCCCATCAAGTGGTATTATCTGTGGTTATAATCCCCAAGAGACCAAAGACGGGTGCTGCAATGAAAAGACAAATTTTTGCAGAAGTTTGTAGTCCAGTACCTAATTTCCTCCTCCATCTAGGGAAGAAATGAGGCTTCAAAAGGAGTGGCATACAGAATGAATGACTGAGGCCCTTCTTCTGTACCACTAGTACAATTGAACTGAACTGCAGCTGTAGTACAATTGAATCTACAGCCATGTTTAAGATCTCACAGGCATAAGCTAGTAAATATGCTGGCGACCTATTACATAGGATTAATGCCTGCGGATTACCAGCAGCATATGTTCCAGCATTCTTTCAAGGAAGAAATCCAAATATTCAGTTAATATAACATTGAAACCATCTGTTCCATTTGTCAACATTCTGCAAACATTCCTAAACTTCTAAACATTTGTCAGTACAATTTATATTCTAATTTTGTATATAAAAAATATATCAAACTTATCTATCCTCTGCAGGCAACATACCATTAACCTATAAACTAAACAAATAAAATGCATAATTCTACGACACCCAGTCTCACATGTTCTATTGTTGAAGAAAACATGCTAACTAAATTTATTTGTATCCAATAAGTAGATGCACGCTTCACGATTTATTCTACAGCACCCAACAACAATACTGATATTCTGCTGCATGACAAAATTCAAATTAAAACAATTGAACCACTCTTTTACACTCTTGGAATTAAGATTTTGTCTCATATCTATCCCATATTTTTATAGTCTCTTCCATTTCCCAATAAAGAACTTTTTAATTTCACATTTATACTTGAGTAAACCTGAACTTTTTGAATTTAAGTCATTTTGGAGTACTCAGGACAACTTTAAAATATGTACAAACACACACAGCAACAGGTATGAATATACTTCAACATAGTTGTCAAAGAAATAAGCAGTATTCATTTTGATTTGCACGGTAGAAATGCATATGTGCGGATTTTCATCTGGAGTTACGAGTTTATCTCTAAGTTTAGGTGTCTTAAAGTTTTTGCAGCTTTGTCTAACTCATCAACACATTTGATTTTGTAGTGGCAATAAGAAAATATCTTCTCTCAGTTAATCAGACAGGTGAAGTCTTTCCAGAATTCACACTCTTGAAAGCTCAAAAATCTTTTCAGAATTCATCTGGCTGATAGCCCAAGAGAAGATATTTTTAATAACACACACTCCTAATTGTGCATTGGCTAATGCTAAAGGTCTTATCCTATGAAGGTCACACTGAGTCATGAACAATAATTTTAAAAATCTTAATCATAACTTTTTAGACAAGTCAAGTACATCACCTATAGGTTATATAGACTTTTCTATCAGTTTTCAACATTTCTTTGCATACATTATTGCCATTGTTTTGCAGGTTTTAAAATATCCTTATGATAAACTGTTTCAAGAAGTGCCATACTGTGGAAAAAACCTTATCAAGATAACACACCATGACAGATTAAAACTCGCAACCTTTTGAATATGATATGATCTTCCACCTACACTACAGAGGTGGGCAGATGTAAAGTCTGTAGATTATGATCCTACAGTTATTTAAGAATTTGAATTGTAACAATGAGTTGAACAACTTGCAATATGGCCCTTATACATGCTATATTTCAAGCACTTCAGCTTAGCATACAGTTTCTTCATTACTTAAATTTAAAGGGAGTCGATTAATGACACTAAACAACACTTACTTTTAAATTTTCCTGGAACATGTTTCAGAGACTTTGCCTCCATCTCTGAAACATGTTCCGGGAAAATTTAAAAGTAAGTGTTGTTTAGTGTCATTAATCGACTCCCTTTAAATTTAATTTATTACAACAACACTATTTTCAACACTTCCAAGAAAGAAATCTTCATTACTTATTTCTAATGTTATTAATGAGTTTTCTCTATATGGTGATGTGTTGATAGCTTGATACACTTCAAATGGTTCTTTATTTTTAATATTTTTATTGTTTTGTGCATCAATAATAATTGTAATAAAATACTATAGATTTCCATATTAGTGAAAGGGTATAGGCATTATTATAACAGAGAAAGTGTTATGATCTACAAGCATCTCCCTTCTTTCACAGACGTAGAAAAACACTTTGGAAGAATGAGATGATTGACATCTGTGTGCTTTTCCCCGCAGGTGAGTGAAGCTTTTGATACTTGATGATAATATCATGCCTGTCTCACAGTAGAACTATTAAGTTTTAGAAGCTTGCCACATATCATTGCAAGAATGATTGTAACTTTTGCTAGTGAAATTTAATTTCTAATGCAGTTTTCCACATATCTGCAATGGAGCTTAAATTATTTTATTATACTTCCACATTTAATTTAGGCCTTTTGGGATCTTAACTTGAATATGAATAGAAGTTCACAGAACTGTGAACTCATCTCTATATGCCTATTATAAAGGAAAACAATGATATGACAAATAGTATTAATGTCCTTCAATGCAACTGACACCAAAACTATTTTGACTGAGTGCTAAGCCATGGTAAAACATAGTTACAACCCGTTAGCACAATTTACAATCTATGCAAAACGTAATGATAAATTGTTATGAAATTTGCCCCAATTAAAGAAGACCTGCTCTTCTATTTAATACTTCGATAACACTTGCTTAATAACTCTTTTTGGAATAGAATGGCTCAAAAAGTAACAAAACTATTTTTTGCTGCTGAAATAAATGTTCAAAAATTTAAATAGTATCATCATTTTTCATTAATTTCTAGTGAAATTAGGACTCACAAGATTTATAGATTTCTAGTATTTCTTCTTCTCCATTTTCTTATGCTGCTGGATGATATCAGACATGCTGCAAATTTGGTGATTTGGCAAATGGAGGCAATTTCGCTACCCTCCGAGTCACAATGTATCGTTTTGTTTGAACCTTGTAAAGTGTAAAAGAGAGATTCAATTTAAGAGTAATGACCAAGCTCAAAATGAATTTTGCTGTTAGAATGATAAAAGAAAATCTTGAAATTAAATTTGTATCAAAATAGAAACCCCAATTTAACTCCGCAACACTATACGTAAAACTCAAAACAAATAATTTGAGATACCGAACATGCAGAGTACTTTCAGCACATCCTACTGCACGCTTTGCATTCATAAATACATAACTTTTGATCTGGTGACAGCCATCAAGTACATAGGATTAAATTCAGGTCTCTGTTCTGGTGACTTATCCTGACCTGAGTCAGTGGTAAATGGGTAGCGCAGATAAGTGTCAGTGTGGGTGGATGCTGGAAACTGATCCTCCAGATCTTCTAATTTTTGTAGTTGCCTTCGTAAGTTTTCTACAGGTGAGCACGCTGAGTCATCTCCCTGGGTGGTCCCCACATCAGTGTGATTATTCCCATTGTTATTGATGCCACTGCTGTTGTTATTGTTGTTATTGTTAAGCAGAAGCCGTGAAGTAGATGCAGATTTCAAACGCCCGAACAACTGCCGCCGCCGACGGTTGTTCACATTGTGTGAATCTGCTGTTTCTGTAGAAGTGGGGGAACAGGAATTAGCTACAGCTCAAAGCTGTCACAGACTATGGGGTAATGTGTTTTAATACTCATTTTTCTTTAAAATTTAATTTGGAATTGCATAGCACAAAATATTTGCAAACCCATTCGTATAGTAAATGGATAAAAATATTCTTGTAACTGTAAAAATTAATGTTTTTATGATTATTATAGCAATATATGAATAATAAAATAAAAAAAATGCCTCAAATTATCAAAAACATTTAAATAACATTCTTAAACAATCATGCAACTTATAATTCATCAGGTTAAATATGTACGCTTTGGTGTGAAGTCTTGATATGTGCACAAGAACTATAAATATTTAATAAATTTTATATTATAGAATTAAAAATATGATGCAGACAACATGTTCTATGTAAACAAAAACTTTTATACATACTCTCATTTGAAAAAAAAAATTTCCTTTTTAAAAAAGTCATATGTTACAAAGTTCCTCCTATTTTTTATTTGTAACTGTGTTAATTTTGAAGGCTTTTATTAAAACTGTATTACTATCATGCCAACTGACCTTAAATTGCATACTTATGAAAATAAGCTTCTCATTACATTAATTGTAAATTATTTTATTGCACTGAAAACAGCAGTTATTACATATAGAAAAATTCAATTTACATGCATGTGCTATAAATCTTTTATATGTGTGATTCCAGGTTATTTCAAATATCATTTTGCTTAATTTTACCTGCTTAGAACACCTTAACTGCTGACTGTATCATTTTCTTTTTCCTTCCCATCGAAAATGAGCAAATGTACCATAAAATTATGAAAATTGTGGTATTTTGAAAGCACGGTGAAGAGACATGTTTCGTGACTGATTAGTACTAGAGCTGCAACAGTTATTTTCAGTTAACAGTGAGATGTAATGTTAAATATAATGGTTACCAGTAACAGCGAGCCACAACTGTTTCATTACACTGGGCAACAATGAAAATGTTTCGGGCTTAAAAATAGTGAATTTACATATATTTTCATCTGCTGAATTCAAAAATCACCATAAAAATGATAGATTAGCTCTTGTTTTGAAGATAAAGTGACATTTCATATTTTAGAATGCAGATTTTAAATTTGGGGGAAATTTTTTTGGGGATTTGGCACACCTGTCAAATAACAAAAAACAATCAGAGAGACATTTTGGAAATTAAGTAATGCAAAAGTTAAGGAAGGCATTTTTGTCAGACCACAACTTGTAAAGGATCCTGCATTTGACCAAATTTTGAAGGGGAAAGAAAAGAAGCTTGGGAAGCCTTCAAGGGTGTTGTTCATGGATTTTTATGCAACAAAAGAGATGACAACTATACGCATTTGGTGACAGTGCTCCTGCAAAAATACGGTAACCTTGGATGCAACATGTCCCTTAAGATCCATTTTCTCCACTCCCGCCTAGACTTTTTCCCTCCTAGTTGTGGAGCTGTTAGTGATGAACATGGGAAGAGATTCCATCAGGACATTTCTGTTATGGAACAAAAATATCAGGGCCGTTGGAATGAAGTAATGCTTGCGGATTACTGTTGGTCTTTGTATAGGGAGTCTGCGGAACTCCATCACAAGAAGCAAGCTAAAAGACGACGAAGTCAATAGGCCACCACATGATTCTCTTCAGACACAACTATCTGCGAAGTATTTTTCCAGCAATTTAGAACTCTTAGCATGTAATTACCAGTTAAGAAAGTCAAATGCACTTTCATTGTCGTTAGTATGTATGTGATTAAAATGTATCCTTTTCTCTCAATCCATTAATATGTAACACTTCCACCTTGTGTATATCATAGAAACTAGAGCTGATAAAAATTTTTCATTGTCGTGTTTGCTTTTCTCAACCCAAAATTAGTAGAAATTGCGTCATGAAGTGCTCGAAACATTCAAAAATTATTTTTTGTTGCCCAGTGTTATCAGTGATGCCACTTACTTTGTTATCCAATGCAATCTAAAAAGAAGTTTCTCTAGTTGTTTAAAAGTTCCACTACTATGGTGGCTTATTATCGCAGATTACATTTACACTTGATTCTATATTCCTGCAGTTATACACAGTTTGAACAGGTGGTGTGTACAGCTTTTTGGTATCCTAAATATAAACATCACATGATGCAGATATAGCAATGGAAAATACACTATTATTCCAATACAAATATGATGACATTTGATTCTCACAGGGCATTTGATAAAACATGACATTTTGAAGGCAAATATTTCTAGAGAAGAAAAACAATAATGTCCAAATGCAGATTATTGTCTAATATCTCAAAATGCATAGAATCCTGGCAATTGCATTAAATTCAAGTTTGATTCAACTTTCAGTCTTATCCTACACAAATGAAGTATAAATAAAAACCATTTTTTACAACTTCTATACCTAAATGAAATCCATACTGTTGAGTTCATGCAGACACAAAGAATTCAGAGTAAAATGTGATGACTCATTGTAGCCCAATTCAAAAGCATTAATATGAAAAGCTGAAGGTCTGTGATTCCATTCTAAATCATGGCTCTGAATGCTTTAGTTTGATTCAGCTTCCTATCTCTAGCCTTAAGCATGTTCTTTCGTTTTTGTTCTTTTCATCAGCGAAAGAGAAAATAATTTTAAGATCAGTAATATGAGGGGCACTATTTATATTTTGGGTCTAATAAAACAGTAATTTCTGATTGAAAATTGCTTTATTTTTTTTCTTCAAAATATTCTCCTTTATTATTAATACATCTGTATGAACCATCTGTCAAAGCATTTATTCCAGCCTTCTTGAGACAACTCCAAAACATGGTTTCTGAAGGTATCAACGGATACGTCTGGTGATGAAAATTGTTGTCTATGTAATTTATTCTTGATGTTTGGAAACAAAAAGAAGTCATTGGCTGCCAAATCCATACTGTATGGCGCATGATCCATCAATTTGATCTTTTGAGCCTTCAAATACTCTGTTGTTAGACGAGATGTGTGTACACTTGCACTGTTTTGAAGAACAATTCTACGGTTCTTGTTGTTATTCCTTACTTCACCGAAGACTTCCAGTAAATAAATGGTTATGTACCATTTGGCATTAACCATTTTAAATTCCTCTAAGGACACTGTTGCCACATGGCCAGATTTTCTGAAAAAGCAGGTGACCATTTGCTTTGAGTGCGAACAACTTTTGTTAGATTTGCTTCATCTTGAAACACCCATACAACTGACTGCTGTTTACGTTTCAGCTCATATGCATAGATCCATAATTTGTCACCTGTTACAATTTTATATACGTCTTTTGAGGCACCACCATTGTATTTCTTGAGCATTTTTGTATACCAATCAACACGAGCATGTCCTGCCCGCAGCGTAGCGGGCTAAGGCAGCATGCTTTGGTCCCTGGCCACGGAAAGCAGCCCAGGTTCGATCCCACCCATGGGGTGCGGATTTTAACTTCTCAGTATAGGACCGATGCCCACTCAGCATCATGAGGAAAGTAAAGAGCTTACGCTAGGTAAGCGGCTGGGGGATGCCGAGATGCTGACCACATCTCCTCCCCTTATTGGTTGGATGATTGCCCACCTCTGCGTGCACAGTGGGTGTGAGGCCGGCAGTCGGTTTGGTAGGCCTTGGCCCTCGTGGGGCTGTCGCGCCAGTGGTTAACTTTGAATCAACATGAGCATCTTTTTGAGATTGCATCAAATTAAGTGAAATCCAATGAGAGCAAACCTTTCTCACAGCTAAATAATCATGCAATATTTTATATATGCTGGTGGAACCAATGCCTAGGGTTACCTCAATCTCATAATATGTCACATGATCTTGCATTATTAGTTTTTGCACACCATCAATGTTTTCTGGCACAACTGATTTTGGACGACCTTCACAAACTTCATCATTGAGCGAATGACAGCAACAATTAAATTTGTTATACCAGCATTTCACAGTGGCAGCTTCATCACCTAATGTGGAAGTTAGTTGATTGATGCACTCTTGTCTTGATAATCCACATCAAAAGTCGTAATAAATCACAGCACAAACATTTTTATGAGTTAATTCCATGTTTTTGTTGAGACACAATTTTCAAGTTAATGTAAACAAAACAAATGATGCTATATGGACAAAATGTCTGAAGTAGGATATGGTCAACAATGTCAAACTTTCCACTGGAAACATAAGATGGCACATTCAGGGTTGCCACGGCTCAAAATATAAACAGTGCCCCTCGTAACTACAAAAGGCAGCAAATATCATGCCATATTGTTTTATAAATTACTGAAATAAATCTTTAGGGAATGGTGTTTAGATGTGGATAAAGAGAAAGAGAGAGCATATGCACGACTTTCTAACCATGGCTTTCACATTTTTAACAAATCAATCACGATTAAAAGAGCACTGTCAATAGTCCTACAGTTAAGAAGACAGCATTATAGCTTCTCGATCCATGTTTCTATGCTCAATTCCTAGCTGGTGGGATGAAGTTTTCTTCAATTAAAACTGCTCCCTAAACTCTATATAGTCTCAAAAATATGAATGTGAGTATAAATGTAGCTTATTCCAATATTTATGTAATAACTCTAGTCATTTGTCACAATAAGTTGTGTAAGCACTCAAAAGTTTCACTATATGCATTTAAGTGTTTACATGACTCACAGTGATTAGTGATGCTTATCATACTTCATTGTGTACCATTTCCAGTTCTTTATTTAATAAATCCAAGTTTAATTGATAAAACTATTTGGACGTCACTGTTACTAAATTTCTCCAAATGCATGTAAATCCATGTTTATTTAAAAAGATGAAAATAAATTATAAATCAAACAATTCCCACTTATCTCTCTCTGCTGGTAAACTTATATTAACTGCCTTTAATTCCACAAATAAGAAATGTGTCTCTTTAAGCTTTTTATTATATTTAAATATTTTTAAAACTCTTAATTTAGTTAAGAACATTACTCCAAATATGAAATGTGCAATTGACTATCAAGCCTTTTTTGTTTCAACCTAAAATTCAAGCAGTCATTAAATAAATAGCATAATTAGCAAAATATAGCAGAAGCATTCTACATAAGAATAAAATATATATATATATATATATATATATATACACACTATTGTCCAAAAGTTAAGCATAATTCAATATTTTATTATCAAACTATCAAAATTTTACAAAAGTTAGGCATAATGCAATATGTTGTTTCCAATGCATCACACATGACCTGGAATGCAATAGAGTGAGAAATAGCAGACAATTTTGACCTCAGGATATCTTTTTACGCAAGCGCAAAATTTGACAAACATTTCTACAATTACAATGATGGTGCTAAGTGGTTATATTGGAGTGTGGTGATCTGTCATGGCTACACAGGCCTCGCAGCACCGTGGCTAACTCTCTATAAGATGGTTCAACAGCTCTGCAGGCAGCAGTTCCCATCTCCCATCGAGAGCATGTCGGAAGTGTGGAAGTGTCCTCGTTGGGGGCTGGCAGGTTGTAACTTGTCTTCCCCTGGAAGGGGACATGCATTATCATCCATTAAGATAAAGTGTGGACCAACTGCAGCTCTAAAAAGTCACACATGTGGTTCCAGTACCTTGTCTCTGTACCTCTGGACATTCACAGTACCACTGTCAAAGATGTGCCTGAACATTGAACATTATGCCTGCCCACACGAGTATGCCAACACCACCAAATAGGGGTGTTTCACAACGGTGGGATGAAATCAGGTTCCATGTTCTCTCCAAATTATTGTGTGATGCAAATCATTGTTCAAACTGAATCTGGACTCATCTGTAAACAACACATTCTTCCATTCATTCAAGGTTCAATGTTGATGTTGCTCACTCCATTGTAAATGGGACCATATGTTTATTCAAGTGAGTGGGGAACACACGCTGGAAGTCTGGCACAGACACTGACTGCACCAAGCCTATGTACACAGTTTGCCTAGAAACTTCAATGCCTGAGGCTGCTGTAAGCTTAGAAGACAGTTGCTTGGGGGCATCCTCCAATGTTGTTGTGTTGTTATGGTCAAATATTGTTTCTGTTGCGGTACTGTGAACCATAGTAGATCACATACAGGGATCCGATGAACACCTCTGGTTTCTTGGAACCAACGCCAAAGCCTGAAAATCACATTTTGTCGCACATTCAGGGCCCAAGAGGCTGCGATCTGTGACTGGGCTGCTCCTAGACGTCCGATGATTCCACCCTTCTAAACAGGGTCCAGTTGACATCTTTGAGGCATGTTGATGCTGTCTTATAAACAGTTTTCAAAGCAACTGCTCTCTCTCTTCACAATGGGAAAACAATAACAAATGAGCCACACACTGGGTCTGATACTCTGGTATTGATTTGCTGTCTTGGTTTCGTTAACCATTGAAGCATGAATCCGTTTACCTATTAAGAGACCACCAGTAAAGGGAGGTACACACTGCGACAACATTTGATGGCACTCGCTCACCTTTTCCCTTTCAGTTCTCTATTTTCTGAATAATGCTTAACTTTTGGACGCTATGTATTTTTAATATTCTTTAATTATTGATGTTATTTTAATGGGAGTCTCTTCTTTAATACTAGCATAACCACCACAAAACCATAGCTGTACATAAAGCATTTTCAAATCAAACTACATGGCAGGAAAGCAAATCAGTTCAATTTAATTCTGTTACATCCTATATAAAAACTCAAGCACATTTAATTATCATTGTCTAGGCTCTGCTTTGTCAGCACCAAAAACATCAGCACTGTTTTTATGAAACTTATGTGACAGAAGCATAATGTTTCTGGAGGAAGAAAACTCAACACATTCACGATAAAATTTAACACATTTTTTTATATAATGGTGTGTTACAGATAGCTGTAAAAGTTCAATCCCATATATTCACCCAAAACATAAGCTTCAAATTGGAAATTTCATAAAAAAGATAAAATACACCTTTGGTTGTCACCTTAAGTTTAGTAAACCTCTAAGAAAAATTGTATAGTTTTCGTTACTTAAAAAATACCATGCAACTGTTTTGATTTATAGCATTATATATAAGACAACTGAATATACTCCAATAATAAGTTTCTTTTTGTGACGCAAACACATTTACTCCATGCTGCTAGTTTTGAAAGAATGTATGAAATTCCAAATGGAAGTAAAGAGAGGTAATAGCTAGATGAGTGAAGTATGAGAAATCAATGGTCCATAATGAATGGATAACACTAGCCAGCATGACTTTTGCGGCAAAGTATCTGATACATGATTATGACTAAATAAGATCTCATGTTTTTACATTAATCATGATTCCCTGTCTTACTATTAATTACCAATTGTAGAATTGGAGACCATTTGTGGATTCCTCTCAAAGGAACTTGAAGGCTCTACTACTTCATAATGGAAATATTCTAGTTTTGATACCTGAGGGACATTCCATTTCACTGAAGGAAAATTATCTAACAATGCAAACTGTTTTGGACAAAATAAAATATCATGAGCACTGGTGGGATATATGTAGTGACTGGAAGGTGTGTAGTATTCTATTATAACTACAAGCAGGCTACACTAAATTCCCTTGTAATTTATGTGAATGGAATAGCAGAGCTAGGGACAAGCTACCTGGCCCAAGAGACAAGTGTTGAATTGGGGGTGTAAAAAAATGTTAGAAATGCTGCCTTAGTTGACCCACAAAAGGTTATTTTGCCACCTCTACACATCAAGCTGGGAATCATGAAGCAGTTGTTTAAGGTGTTGGACAGAAGCAGCCCCTGTTTTCAGTATATTGCAAGCGAATTTCCACATTTATCAGATGCAAAAGTCAAGGAAGGCATTTTTGATGGGCCATACAATTAGAAAGCTCCTGAAAGACCCAAACTTTGAACAAACGAATGCCATGGAACTTGCTACATGGATTTCATGACCAAGTTCCTAGGAAATGTAAAGAGTGAACAGTACGAAACAATAGTGAAAACAATCGCAAAAACTATTTGTAGTTGAAGTATAAACTTGGAAGAAGCGTAGGGACAGTGAAGCACAAAACGGAGAAAGAGGAAACCACTACAACTTGCACTAGTCGAGTATCAGCTGATGATAAGAGCAAGAGCTCTTGAAACATGTCCTGTGAATAAACAGTGTGAGTGAAGCAATGTGTCAATATCTTCTCGATTCATATTTGTAGTTGGTTTATTTATACTCGTCACTTACCTTTTTATATTATTGAGAGACTAGTTTCAAAGGCAATTGCCTCCATTTTCAATCTCTTTCCAACTGGCATCTGTTGTCTGCTCTCTCTCTCTCTCTCTCTCTCTCTCTCTCTGGTGGTCAGAGAGAGAGCAGACAACAAGATGCCAGTTGGAAAGAGATTGAAAATGGAGGCAATTGCCTTTGAAACTAGTCTCTGGTGGTCAGAGAGAGAGCAGACAACAACAGATGCCAGTTGGAAAGAGAATAAAAATGGAGGCAATTGCCTTTGAAACTAGTCTCTGGTGGTCAGAGAGAGAGCAGACAACAACAGATGCCAGTTGGAAAGAGAATGAAAATGGAGGCAATTGCCTTTGAAACTAGTTCTCTCGATAATGTAAAAAAGTAAGTGACGAGTATCAATAAACCAACTACAAATAGTTTTTGTTATTAATTTTGATGTCTCTGTTACTAAATTCCTCCAAACACATATAGTGAAAACAATTTTGGATCACATCAAGGAGTTGAGGTGTAGAATGAGTCTGAAACTGCACTTCCATCTCGAACACTTTCCTGAAAAACCTTGCAGTGTTAGCGAAGAGATGGAAGAGAGGTTTTACCAAGACATCCAGGAGGCAGAAAGAAGATACCAGAGAAGGTCGGATGTACCGATGATGGCTGTCTACTGTTGGTGTTTGAAGAGAGATGGCAAACATGCAGAAGATGAATGCTGGGCAGTCAATCCATATCTAGAACCGTCAGCACTAAAGACGACTGCAATTTTTTCTTGTAATAACATCTGTTGGTGTTGTTTCCTGTATACATTGCCTTCTTCGTGAATTCTTTAGTCACATTTAATTGCTAGAGCACGAACTTGTGTGTTTCAGCAATACATGAACGAAGAGATTCTGGTCGACCCTAGGTATTGACACTTATATAGATGAAACTTGAGTTTATTTGGCCCTCCTCTCACCAAAAATAGTGGAATAGACATGTCATGGACTGTATACAACATATCACTATATTTTCTCTATGATATTTTCAAACTTATCCTAATTTTTTCAGTACTTTTTATTCTTATATCTCTTATTTTGGAGTACCTATTGCAAGAAAACGTGACATGATAAGTAGAAATGAATAACAGATTGAATTCAGCAACCCAAAATTGGTTAAGATCACATGTCACAACCCTTTCTGCAAGAAGAAAGTTTCAAAATGTTGGGTAGTGTAATTAATGGTGGGAAAGTGAATCTAGATTCCTTGAATTCCAAGTTATCTAAGTGTAAGGGAAAACTCTGGGAAAGGATGCAAGCGATTGCAGGTATTGAAAATCAAACATAAGTTCTTAGATTGGAAGACAAGCATGTTACCTCTGCAAAGGATGGAACTTTAAGAACTTGAACAGAAGAACAGTGGAAGAGAGCATTCCTCCTGAAGAATTAAGATTCAGAAAGAGGAAAGAGATCAGGCATTTCTGATAAGCTAAAACTACAGAAGGTTTTGTAAAGAGCTACTAGGCTTACCAAGATCAGCATCTAGGGAAGTAGTGTTAGTAGAATTAGGAAAGACAGGAAGAAATGGAATAAAAAAATTTTGGTATAGGTGTTTGACCAAAGAAGAAGGGGAAATTATGAATTATGCACGAGACAGTAAAAAAGATTAGCAAACTCAAATAGTTGGTGGGCAGAAATAGGAGGAATTATGGAAAAAAATAGGAATGGGAGATATATGAAAATTAGAGGAAAGAAATACAAGCAATGTGGGTAAATTGGTAAAATGCAGAATAGAAGATATAGAAAGACAGGAAATATGGGGAAGTCTAGAAAATATGAAATCATTACAATTTTACAAGCATATAAAAAGAAATTGGGGACAAAAAGCATATGTAGATTACTGTAATAGGCAAAAGAGAGGAGGGATAGCTTGGATGAGAACAGGAACAATATTTCTAAGAGGGATAAGAGGTTGGAAAAAGGGAATTTGAGAATTGTGTGGGGGGAAAAGGAAGCATAGAACACTATGTAACAGAATGCAAGGAGGTCGCACTGTGGAGAGAAAAAAGGTTTGGGAGCAAAAATAGGAGAAAGTAGAGAAGAGGACAGTAGCTATAAAAATGTTAACAGGCAGGGAGAAAAAGAAGGTAAGAAGTATTGGTGAGTTCTTGCAAAAAGTAAAAGAAAAATGGGCCAGAAATGTAAAGAATATAAGAAAGGAAGATGAGGGGGAAGAATGGGACTAATTAAGAAACAAGGAGGCATGGAGGTTAAGAGCTACCTGGCAGAGCAGAAGATCAGGGTGTCATGTAAGCCAAGGTAGCAACAAGGTAAAGACAAATAAATGTAGCCAAAAGTTGTAAATTGTAAAATTTTGGAATATGCACAATAAATCTAATCTAAATGTAAAAATGTAAATATGATAACAAACTGAATATAAGAAAATGGCTTTAATTAACTTGATATAACTGAATTAATGCTCATACAAATGCAATGCAAATATATTGCCAATATCAGATTTTCTTCTCTTGTAATGAAAAGTTTATTGAAGTTATATGGAGTTTGTAATGTCACAAACTGTGGTTCAATTTTAGCTCAAACTGTATTCCCAGAAATAGACATTTAAACAATAACAATACTATCTACAATTTTTCCCCTAGTGATGATCAATGCTCACTAGTGATTTCTCAACACTAAGCTTTTGTTCAAGTAGCACCTCACATCTGGAATGCTTCATACAAACATAACAGATGCTAGTAAATGTGATGCGTTGTTTACTTCTTGCTTTTTCAAATTCTGGTTTTTGTTTATTAAATGTGTCTCTTTATATAAGAGAGAGAAATGTAGTGCATTATCTAATTCCATCCTATGCACTTATCTATTTTGTGAAACTCTGAAATTGTTACAAATACTCAGATATTAATCTGCACTGTGTATACAGTAATAAGAAAGCGTACTTACCTGGGTGCTTTGAAACCTTAATTGGCTGTGAAGATACTGATGAGGATATATTGTCGCTATCAACACTATCCTCAGCAAGCGCCTTGGCCTGTTCTTGGTGAAGCTGTGCAGGACTATGCGTGGATTTTAGATTGGTGCCTTTTTGTGGTGATGGATCTCTTATTGCTGATGTCTTATTTCTGTCAGGTGGTAATGAAGTTGGCATTTCTGCTGAGGTGAGCCTCTTCCTACTATTCCTTTGTTTGTCTCCTGCAGAGCCGACATCACTACCCTGCTGGCGACCCCTGTCAGCACCAATATCAGTCGCAACACCTGAAGGAGGGCATGATAACCAACTGTTCTCCTAACATTTATAACAGCACATGCAGATAGCTAACTTAAAATACGGATCTACAAAGAATTAAATGAATGAAGAAAGGAAAAAAATGGAAGTATCTATCAGAATCCATTACAACATTCCATAGAAAACATGCAGATGATCATAAAAGAATCTGCTTAGGACATAACAAATATTTGTTATTAATAAAAGAGCTATAATTAATTTTTCAGAACCTAAGAAACTGTAAGAAATGTAAGTCTTCTGTTTATGTCACCAGAAAGAGCATACTGAAGGAGCTACTGTCCAGCAATGCAAAGAAGGTCCCTGAAAGGTATGTGCCGCCTTACACAGTGGGACAAGGACAGCGAATGTGTGAGAGAATGCCTGCTACACAAGGAGCTGAACCGCTAAAAATATGTGCCCTATTTACTCTGTACACTAAAATCGAGAAGATTCTTTCACAAAAATAGAAGCCGTCAGAATGTTTTTGAATGGTCTGTAACTGTACTGATGTGGGGTATCAGAAACCTGTCCAGGGAGGGTGTGGGAACCTTTGCCAACCCACCTGCGTCTCAGGCCTCGGAGACTATCTCTCCTTTGGAGGACACTGAAAAGTGTGTTTTCCTATAGCAAATTTTAAAATATAAGAGAAATTTCACTATCTGAAAACACTGCACAAAAGTATCAGAACTCACTAGTACCTCATGCTTCTTATATTGCCAGTGTTTATCTAGAACATGTTTTGTTAGAACTTCATAAAATCCTCAGCTAAAGTTGAGCTCTTGAATTTTGATTTGATGAACTCCTTGGAGGAATAAGTGTGTATCTGTTGGTATCTTGATGAAGTTTGGGTTCTCTATTTTGAAATCCGAAATATGAAAGAGAAATCTGCAGGCAAAAACTCAGGTATGTACTGGATAAATTGCAAAAGCTATGACAACTTTTACATTGGCAAAACAAAAAGAGATTTGAACATTAGGCTTAAAGAGTATTTAGGAACATCAAGAACAAAAGAATAGAGAGATTGGCAGTAGTGTACCATTTTTGAAATGAGAATCATGATACAGAATAAGAAATTCACTTATTAAAAATTATCCATGGTCCAACTGCATTAATCACATGAGAAAAGATATAAAGAAGTATGAAGGAAAACTCTTCAATTTTGACATCACTTTTGAACAGAACCCAAACTTCAAGCTCATCAAGATACTAACAGAGAAACCCTTATCGCCTCCAAGGAGTACACCAAATCAAAACACAAAAGTCATCAATAGCCAAGGATGTTAGGAAGGTCCTAACAAAATGGTTCTAGGTAAACACTAGCGATATATGGAACAGAGAGTACTAGTTCGATTCAAAATTATACTGGTCTACAGATGGCATGCTAGCTAGTCCATTTTTTGGAAAATAAGAGGTAAAATATTAGTGGTGTCTAGTAGATCAGATATTATAATCATATCCCTCTTTATGTATCCAATGTCATTGTATTGACTTAACGGATGAATAAAACTACTACTACTACTACTACTATGAAAAAAAGTAGTTTTACAGCAGGTACAATGTTTTAGTAATTTTGGAAAGCTCTGAACCCACACAAGATAATGACCTAAATAGACTTTCACATATCAATAGTTGCAGCTTAGTTGAACACTATAACATTCAGAGGCCTCTTCATACTGGGGGTAAGAAATCCACTACCCCAGCTCACCTCATACTTAAGGGATAAACTTTTCTAAAAGGATACCATCCACAGCACAAAAAAAAAAAGTTGTGGTCATTTTGAAAATGTCTATGTGTCACAGAAAAGGAGTTCACAAGGAAATCAGTATGATAGATGTGCTCTTGAGTGTTTATCCATGTTTTGAGGTGTACCATTCAAAAAGAAACCTTCAAGCATAAGCTTTCATCTCTTATAGAGCTTATTTAAATTTATTGTAAAAGAGAAAGATTGAAATAATTAACATTAAATAAGCATTAAATGCATGTATGCACAGGAGGTCTGTAAATGTCCTTATCGTATCACCTGCATTTTAATATGGACATCATATGACGTCCATATTGATGAAAGAGTTAAGAGTAAGAGTAACATATTTGTTGGAACAGTACTGAAGCAAAAGTGATGGTTAAAGCAGCTTCACTGTCTATACAAACTTATGTATTTTTACATTTGTGCATCATTTACACTTTAATTTATGAGGAATTAATTTCAGGAACCATCCTGCACCATGGCGTAGTGGGCTAACGCAATATGCTTTGATTCCCTACATGGAATGTGACCCAGGATCCATCCCAACCCTGGGGTTGTGGGTTTTAAGTTCCGGGTATAGGACCGGTGCCCACGCAGCAACATGAGGAAATTGAAGAGCTTAAGACAGGTAAATGGCCCTAGTCAAGACTGCCAACTTCTCGGTTGGGGGTGCCAAGATGCTGACCAATCTACTCCCCGTATCAGTTGGATGATCGCCCACTCCTACCTTGCATATGAGGGCATGAGGCCAGCAGTCGGGTTGGCAGGCATTGGCCCTTTAGGGCTGTCACACCATGGGTTTATCGTCGTCATCGTCATCATCATCATTATTATTAATTTCATGAGCCATTGCTTTCTTTTTCAAGCTCAGAGATGCATCTGCCATTGCAGAATTTAGCCTTCTCTCTGGTAGTGGAATGAACTTTACAAAGATAAAAATCTTCAGGATTTCAAAATTTATAAAATAATCTTTATATTTCCATATAAAAAGGTTTTCCTGCATTGCACGTTTATGTGGTGTGTCATCCTTTCTAATGATGTTTGATTTGGGTCCAGGTTATTAGTTTTTATTCCAAAATGCAATACTACTACTGACTTTTCTCATTTTGACTATTCTTTCACAAATTAAAGCATAAGTGCTATTAGTGTAGTAACCGACTCCACAAATATAATAGTTGTGTGCTTCTTATAGACTCTTGTATTAATCACAAAATGCTCTTTTCTGTGAAGTATACAGAAATGTTACATCTCTTATCAGCTTTCTTTTCATCCTAAAAGTTACAGCATAACATAATAAAAGATATATTAGTTGTTAGTAGTAAAGAAAAACGAAAGTATCAGTAGATATACAGCAGAAGAGAAACAAATATGCTAAATAGTAGCATGAGCAATAGATTCCTAAATAATAAGATGTGGTTTTAAATGCAGGACGTAATACGCTAAGGGTACATTCATATTGAAAATTAAACACAGTGATTTAAAACTTAAGACATAAACTTAATGCAATGTGTTATCATTCACATACACATATGCAAACATAAGCGGTAGCCAATTGGATGAGAGCGTTAATCAGTTAGGGGCTAATATGATGGACTGCAAAGCAACCACTGACAAATGAGATTATGCGCATATATAAAAATGAACAGCAGCTAACTACCCGGTTAACAGACATTAAACTTACAAAAAAAGTATCACCTACAATCACGGCTTAATTTGCTTAGATATTCAGTATTTCTTAACCTATTATTTTATATAAAAAGTGTATTGGCAAGTTGACACATAGAAATGGAAAATCTGATATGAGATAGCAGATAGATCATTTAATGAAAAATCACTCTCTGATTGGCTAGTTTCTTATGTTTGATGTAGACATACATGACAAGAGTTTGGAATCTGCAAGCTTAGAAGTGTATTCCTTTCTTGGAAGTGTTGAAAACAGTGTTGTTGTAATAAATTAAATTTAAAGGGAGTCGATTAATGACACTAAACTACTTTTAAATTTTCCCGGAACATGTTTCAGAGACTTTGCCTTCATCGTCAACCGGACATCGATTGGTTCTCAGTGATGTAGCTGGCGATATTTTGTCATAGGTCTCCTCTGGTGGCGGTTCGAGGAACTTGCTGAACAAATCTTTTTAGGGGATGTCGAAATTGAATACTTTGTTCCTATTTTTTGAAATGAAGATTTGTTCCCATGTGGACAGTTCTTGTTTTCCTGAGTATGTTTTAGTAGTTTTGGTTCTGGATTTATGTTGTGGTTTTTTTTCCCAAAAATGCATGGCAACTGCTGATTTTTCTACTTGATTATATTTTATGTTTCTAAAGTGTTCCTTTGTCTTGTTTCAAAAAATCTGGTGTATATCAAATTGAATGCTGTGACTGTAGTCAAATTTATATTGGAAAAACCAAAAGAAATTTAGAAACAAGAGCAAAGGACTACTTTAGGAACACAAAATATAAACAACTAGAAAAATCAGCAGTTGCCACGCATTTTTGGGAAGAAAAAAAAAAAACCAACAACATAAATCCAGAACCAAACTACTAAAACATACATCAGGAAAACAAGAACTGTCCACATGAGAACAAATCTTCATTTCAAAAAATAGGAACAAAGTATTCAATTTCGACATCCCTCGAACTTCTACCAGAGGAGACCTATGACAAAATATCGCCAGCTACATCACTGAGAACCAGTCGATGTCTGGTTGATGATGTAGGCAAAGTCTCTGAAACATGTTCCGGGAAAATTTAAAAGTAAGTGTTGTTTAGTATCATTAATCGACTCCCTTTATATTTAATTTAGAAGTATATGTTTAATACAATGTTTACTTTTAGATTAGGTATGTAATTCATTGCGAATGGTTCCATTACAAGAAATATTCTTTATTTTTTAAGTTTACATTATGATTATGCTTAATTTTATTATAAGTGGAGCCTAAGTTGTATTTATTTTACATGCATAGAACTAACTGCCTAAGAATCTAATGTAATACATTCATGTGACTTTCTCTACTCACTCTTCTATAAAACATTCTTATAAAGGATTATTCTTCTATCTCTTCTTGGTAATTAAAATAAACTTTCATTTAAGATTAATGTATTTTTTTTGAAAGCATAAGAAAGATAAAGTTAAAGCAACTGTCAGACTTTTAAAATATAGGCCACTATGTTTTGGCTTGAAATTCCACACTCTTTGGATGACAACAAGAATAGTGAATTACCACTTGAAAAAAAAAGTGTAAATATTTGTAAATTCAAACAAATAACAAAGAATAGCTGGGAAATGGTTAATGACACAAAAAGTGACATAAATTTGTGCTTTAACTACAACTACAACTTCTGTGTAATATGTTGTGTATGTATTAAGGTTTACAAATTATATAACTAGGCTTGCAATGTTCATACAGCAAACGGTTAGATTCAGTGAGCATTTATATAGTCGGAGAGAGAGAGGGGAAGCAGGTTACATTATGTAAACAAAGAGTGTGCCCAAGGTTAGTCAAGTGGAAATAAAAAGTTGAACACAATTAATTATAGATAGAAATGGAAACTTAATTTCAATTTTCACCATTAGCGTGCATCCAAATTTTATGTCACCATTAAACTGGACATTTGAGACCAAAGAATGCCAATGAACTAAATATTTTGAAAGATACCCTATTAATTTATTTATGTACTTAGTGTAGTAAGTCCTCCAAATCCTCTCACCTTCCCTAGAATCTAACCAGGATCAATACATGCAAGTTAGGTATCTTCTACAGCTTCTCTACCCTCATTTATATACTAATCTAATGATTCTTGCTAAGTATCACAACAAGAAATGCAATAAGAAGAAAAATAAATAATTAAAAGTTTAAGTCAACTATAAACACACTTAAGCTCTACAGATCTTAATTCTTCCTGGACATGTTTTAACATCAACTTATGGTATCTTCAGCAAGTAGAAAGGGAATTCTTGGTCTTATCCACGAAAGTCCTTTGAGAGACATCTGGTGAAGATTTTACAAACTTCATTATCATGCTGTCTTCTAAAGGGAATCAAAGTTCATCAGGTGAGTTTATCATTTCTTTATATAAATTTTCTCTTGTGTTATTTGAAGCAAAAGGCTAGAAACAGTGATGTATTTAACATTTGAAAGGAATGAGTCGGTAATTCAAATACAAACATCACTTAAATTATCCTTACTTGGACATGTTTCAGAGAACGGTTTGTCTCCATTGTCAGCAGTTATCCGACTGCTTTTTGAAATTCCATGTGGTGAACCGGATCGGAAAACATACCTTTTGATTGACTTGTTGGCCAAATTAATATTATTTGAAGCAAAAGGTTAGAAACAGTGATGTATTTAACATTTGAAAGTAATGATTCGGTAATTCAAACACAAACATCACTTAAATTATCCTTACTTGGACATGTTTCGGAGAACATTTTGTCCCCATCATCAGAGTTATCCCATTGTGTTGCAGTCACGTTGCAGTCCGATAACTGCTGATGATGGGGACAAACCATTCTCCGAAACATGTCCAAGTAAGGATAATTTAAGTGATGTTTGTGTTTGAATTACCGACTCATTACTTTCAAATTTCTCCTGTGTATTTGGGTCGTGCCATGGTTAAGTGGTTAGACCGCTCAGCTCTCACCAAAGTGGCCCAGGTTTGATCCCAGGTGACTGCAAAGTGAGCTCTGTGGTGGACAACGGCGCTGGGATGGGTTTTCACCGGGATCTCCGGTTTCCCCTGCCATCTAATTCCACCGGTGCTCCATCTTCATCTCGTGCATAAACAGTGTCACTGCCTGTAGTGCAGCATGTAGTAAAAGCAGGCATTAAACACTGCACATTTCCCGTGTATTCATTCTGTTCGTGTTTGAGATATGATTCTTTCTGTATTTTATGATCTTTTTCTCAAAAATTTGCTCCTGCTGCCACTGCAGTCTTGTCTATCCTGTTTACGATTCTGAAATGTTCCTTTACTCATTTGTCTGTTTCTTTTGTTCTCATGTGTAAATCTTCCAACTCAGGGTAATTTACTTACTAAATGCCTGGATTCTTGTCTGGATATATGCTGTCTGTTTGGGTATATTTTAGTTGTTCCTGAGGGCTACAATGAGATCATATTCCTTAAAAAGCTTTGAAATATTTGAGTGACTATGGGTGATGAGTTTTTTAAACATTGTTTTTTCATTTGGATAAAGTGATTTCATGCACTTTGTACTGTTTTTTTTTTTAATTTCTGCACTTTTTCCAGGAATAAAGTTTACTGAAGCCATATTTTGTGCTTTTTATTATTTTGAAATACTCATTGTTATATTTATTAGGTTTGTACATTGGGTTATCTACTAGGTGCATCATTTAATGTTTCCCATTCTTAGTTGGTAATACTGTATATGTGATTGGTGGGGCCATGTTTACAACAATGTGTCTAGCATTGTCTTGGGTTAGTTTGGCATGTAACATTGGCCTGTGCAGTAGAGCATTTTATGCATTGAGCAATTTATTACAAGCAAGTCAATTGTGGCTGTACAGTGTAAGTTTTACTGATAGCAATGTGGGGTTTCACCATCATAAAAAATAATGTGTGTTAGTTTCTTGAAACATGATGGGTCAATACAAATCTAGAATTTGTCAAAAAAACAGTGCAGACACATGAAAATGTTGAACATATGCACATGGCTCTGTAGAAAAGTTTGTATTGTTCCATGAGCTGGCATTCTTAGAATCCTATGTAATGATTTGCAGTTCCATCTATATAAACTGCAGGTTGCACAAAAATTAACAATCAATGTTATCAGAGAACATTGATGTTAACACTCCCAGCTGCCTGATAATGAGTGAGAAAGCAAATATCTGAATCAATGGTTCTGTAAATAAACAAAACTTTTGATATATCGAGATTTAACTGTATTGGAACACCACAGTGAAGCGAAATAATTATTAATTTTTAGATGAGTCGTATTTATTACACATCTGCTTCACTTTCGTACCTATTTTGAGGACATGTTTCGCATAAGAGCCGAAGATGCAAACGATGACTTGCGAAACATGTCCTCAAAATAGGTACGAAAGTGAAGCAGATGTGTAATAAATACGACTCATCTAAAAATTAATAAAACTTTTGATATTGCGATCCACAAAATCTATGCATAATTTATGATTGGCTACTACACAATCCTGAGGTAGTAGTATGGTATGCTGTAGCAGTAGAAGGTATCATTGGTCCTTACTTTCTGACGACAACCATGCTGCAGTTACTGTGCACGCTGAGCATTACAACAAAATGTTACAAACTCTTTTTTTTGCCTGCATTGAGGCATCATAACTGGAACATTCAATGACTGTGGTTTCAACAGGATGGAGCTGCATCCCATACAGCACATGTTTCAATAAACACACTTCTTGCTGCTTTCCCTGGGTGATTTACCTCCAGATTTGGTGACACTCAGTGGCTCTCTGTATCCACTAACCTCACTTCCGATTCTCTTTGTAGGGGTATTTTAAGAGTGAGGTCTACATGATATCCTTTGTGACATCAACAGCCTCAAAATTACAATTTATAGAGAAATGAAATGTGAAATGTATAGTGTTTAGCGCCCGCTTTTACTACATATGGCACCACATGTGATGACACTGATGATACATGAGATGAAGATGGAGCACGGTGGAATAAGATGGCAGGGGAAACCGGAGATCCCGGAGAAAACCCGCCCCAGCGCCATGTTGTCCACCACAAATCTTACTTTGCGGTTGCCTGGGATCGAACCCGGGCTGCCTTGGTGAGAGCCAAGCAGTCTAACCACTGAGCCAAGGCGTGGCCATAGAGAAATGATTGATATTACACCTCAAACATTGTAGCGAGTAATGCCCAAGTGTAACAAAGACTGCAACGACGCAGTGATCTCAATCTATATTATCTTTAAAACATAAGGAGCATACTATAATTCAAAGATTATAATGTTCCTAAACTTATTAATTTCTTGTAATTTACTTATAAGATGGGAAACACTAGAGTAGTAATTTATCGCAAGTTTGCTTGGTCTTGGGCTGAAACTGTTTGCTTTTAAAGTTTTTTAAACATAAAATGATATCTTATTTGATTCTATTTCCAACATGCAATATATGGATTGCTCCTATTAGTTTAATTGTTTTAAGGCATCTGCTGTGTCATTTTTGTTTACTATTCCCAAGACATCAGAAGTAATACCAAGAAAAAAGGAAGAAAAATTATACTAGGTGACCCAACTGCTATGTCTTTCATGTAAGCAGATATCTCTTCATGCATTAAAAAAGTTGCAGAACGAAATGTGGCAGTTCCAGTCAAACTAGAAACATGCAGGATGGCTCAGGGCCCGCATTCAGAGGTTGGAATTTGATTCCTGTGGCCGACCTACCTTACACATAGTTTTTTTCAGGAGTCACCAGGCAAATGCTGGGTAGATTAATTATATCTGTCGAATTTTCTGTCCCTCCATTTCATACCATTATCATTTCACATCACCTCTCATCTGTTGCTCTCTTTCAGGGTAGAAGTGTCAGTGGGTGTCTTGGCATTTCATGGCAGGATGATATGCTCTTAGTTAAACTTCTTCTTCTGGTCAGACGACCTTCGGTTTCCAAACCCAGTCTGGTGGGGCCATTTCTGGACCACAGTAGTGTGGAACATATATAATGCGAGGGTATCTACCGGGCAGCCTTCACAAAGTGTGACCAACCCTCCCTCTAACGGCCAGGGAGCTACCGAGCTGTCCCCGAAGGGCATCCGGCACCTCCGTGGGGCTTTCCATAGCGCAAGACCTAGAGACTAACAAGGGCCCCCCCCCCCCAATTGGTCCGAAAACACAAGATGGAATGGAAGGGGATACGCCACATACGCACGCCAACCCCAAAGGGAAAGGCTACCGATCAACCTCGGTGGGGCCACCTGGTGATCTAGCACACCTTCTACTAGCTATGCAGACTAGTATGCGGGGATATATGGCTTCCCTCAGCCCCGTCTGGAGACGTACCCGATCTCCCATGGGTATCGGGAAACACTGCCCACTCAAGTCCAACCCAATCCAAACAACTCCCCTACGGGAGAGGCTCGGCAGTTCGGCCCAAGGTTCCTCTAGTAACGTCAGAGGTACCACGAGTGCTAGGAGTCCGCAGTGCTTGCACTACAGCAGCTGAAGGAGACGGATCCCTTCCCCTACAGGAAGAAATGTGGGACACCAGTTGTTCTGGTCTGCCGGAGAGTTCTCAACAGGTAAAATGTAGGGACCCTGCCCTATTCACTGTTGTGCTTCCTTGGGACAGCCACTGTCTCCTGTAGCCTCATTCTTCCCCCTGTGGGTGCCCCACTTGATGGCATTGGTACAATAGAACAAGTTTGGACCTCTGTGCTGAATCCCCTCTATAGCATAGTCCAATCCAGTCCAGCTAAATGTACAGCAGTGGCATGAGTGGACTTGGTTCTGGTCTGAGCAACAAGAAGCAGTTTACAGGATTGAACCAGCCTGTGTAGTCCATTCACACCACTGCTGTGTATTTAACTGGAATTTCCCTGTTGCATTCTGCAATTGCTTTAATACACAAAGGGATATCTACTTATGTAAAGGACAGGGCAGTTGAGCCAGTTGATATATACATATATACGCAAAAGATTTAAGAAAAGTTACAGAAATAAGTTGAAATAAACAAAGAATTATATCTTCTCAAAACATTAAATAGAGGAAAACAACTAAACACACCAAAGAAAATTTGCATGAAAAAATATGAAACCTGTCTAATGAGCTTCACTTTTATGCATGCAGAGGACAAAATAATATTAAAGTTTATAACATTTCCACCAGTTGCTTCCTGACTGGCAAGAAATTCCATTAGTCTAATACTTGCTGAGGATACAATCAATTGATGATGGAATATGTCCAAGAGAAATTAAGGTATGTTATGCTTAAGTTGACTCAAAAGTGATAAACAATTTACAATTACAATTAGCAATTGCAATTTTCAACATTACAGAAAACAGAAATATTTCAATTTTTACCCTCTAGCATATATCCTAAACATATCAATAAATTTAAATAGTTACATGAACATCAATGTAAACCATGATATTATGAAGCTCAAATATTAAATTATTTTACATGGTTATCTATTTTATTAATGTATATGCATTCATTAGAGGCTATTTAAGTTGGTAACATTATCAAAATTTTAAACATCCACAATTTCTAATATAAAGATATACAGTTATATACAGTTAATGAAATATTTAACAGCAACAGCTTAATATATTTTAAAGAAGAATTATTATAGTCAATCTAGTTATAAATTCTTACACCTACATGCAGAACTAAATGAATCCTTGAACCTTAGTCTTTCTAAAAGTTTTTTAACTTACAAATTATATAACTTGATAATATATGAAAGTACCAATGTTGACTTTGCAAGCTGAAATAGTTGGAAATGCATGACAATATACAAGTGAAAAAAATCTAATGATTTGCACTCACGTGATTCGCTGTACCAATTAACAATTGCTTTTGTCCTCCAACATTGAATGAAATGGGTGAAATGATGTTCAAATGAGCCCAAAGTACATAGAGCTTAGAGTTTCCCAACATTCATCTTTCAGGATAAGGGAAAACCCTGGATGAAACCTTATCCAGATAACTTACCCTTACCGAGATTCGAACTTAGGACCTCTTGAACATGAGGCAGACATGCTAACACACATACTACAAAGGCAGGCAATAATTATTGTTTAATTTTATATCTACCTTGGAAACTATTCTTATGAAAGCTTCATTTTCTATTTCATATTAAATGGGAACGATTTGCAGAAATGGTTTCATTTAACATTTATTATCTGAGGAGAAATCTAAAAGCTTCTGGCTTGATTCAGAGATGTGAAGATCATCAAATTACTACAACAGTTGTTAAATACCATCCTTTAGATGGCATGCTATAAAGTTTCAGAAGTATAAATGTAATAACTTGTTTGTAACAAACATGAAAAATGCATGTTACCATTTTATAAAAAATGGATAAAACTGAAATACAAATTCTGTGGTAAAAGACATCATATAATTTTCTTTCATGGTAGTGTTTGGCATTTACAGAAAACCAACACAGATGGACAACCATATAAAAGCTAATGGCTACAACCCAAGATCCCACAAACAGGCAATCTTTAATAGTTTAGCACACAGACTGGTGAACATCCCTCTCACAGCAGAAGAATACAAAACAGAATACAAAAAGATAATTGAAATAGCACAAAAAATTACTTTCCCAAATCATTAGTAAACAAAAAAGTGAACAGCAAAAACGAAGAAGCCACTAAAGGAAACCACAACCACAGAAACTAAAATAACCTTCAAAAAATTCACCTACCACCCATGGGCAAGTTAAGTTAAGATAAGTTAAGATAAGTTCAAAAAAGTCTTCAAAAAACAAAACATTCAGCCAGCACCAGTCAACCTCCTTGAAAAACCAAATATGCTCAAACATCAAAGATGCCATTCCATCTAACAGAAAATCTGATATATACCAAATTGAATGCTGTGACTGTAGTCAAATTTTTATTGGGAAAACGAAAAGAAATTTAGAAACAAGAGCAAAGGAACACTTTAGGAACATAAAATACGAACAATTAGAAAAATCTGCAGTTGCCACGCATTTCTGGGAAAAAAACCACAAAATAAATCCAGAACCAAAACTACTTAAACACGCAACAGGAAAACAAGAACTGTCAACATGGGAACAAATTTTCATCTCAAAAAATAGAAACAAAGTTTTCAATTTTGACATCCCCCAAAAAGATTTTTTCAGCAAGTTCCTCGAACTGCCACTAGAGGAGACCTCCGACAAAATGTCGCCAGTTACACCACTGAGAACCAGTCAATGTCCGGAGGAATTGGAAAGAAAATGGACGAAAGTAGCCTCCAAAACATGTTCTGAAAATTTAAAAGTATGTGTTAGTTAGTGTCATTAATCGACTCTCCTTTAAATTTAATTAACAGACATCATTTTGAAGAGTTTGACCATAACAGCAACGCAAAATGAGTAAGATTTGACATCAAAGGATTCTTTCCCTTTGTATTTTATGGTTAAAAAGTAGTTTCCCAATTTAAATGTGGTTGCACATCATACAAGGTCCCAAAACTGCAACAATGAGATAGTGATAGCATTTCACAAGGGTGTGTTCAATGATATTGATTGAAGGTTCATAAGTCAGCTAACATTGCAAGTACTTTGATAAGCCGTTTCCATTACATCCTGGATGAAGTCTGGGTATGAGAAAGCTTTCTGCTCCATGGATGCCTTATTTGTTAACAATAGACTAACAATACAACCAAACAAACATTTCTCAAACATTTAGGATTGTTTAAATACAGTTACCGTGAATTTTTCTTTGTTTCATAACAGTAGGACAAATCAAAATGGTGGGTGGTAATAGATGGAAGTGCATCAAAGTAAACAAAATTTCACTCTGCAGGAGCCTGCCTCAGTAGCGTAGATGGCAGCATGTCTACCTAACATTCAAGAGATCCCGAGTTCAAATCTCGGCCAGGGTGAGTTACCTGGATAAGGTTTTTCTGGGGTTTCCCCTTATCCTGAAAAGACAAATGTCGAGTAACTCTAAGCTCTATGGACCCTGGGCTCATAGCATCATTTCACCCATTCCATTCACTGTCCCACATGTCTTAATGTTGGAGGATGTAAAAAAAAAAAGACCTGCAAGGAACACATGGTTATAGTGCAGATTTTAAGTCCCAGGTGTAGGACCGTGTCACTGAGCATCGTGAGGAAATTGAGAAGCTATGCTAGGTAGCAAACCCTGGTCTAGAAAGCCAACTTTCCAGCTGGGGGTGCCGTCATGCTGACCACATGGTTGGATGGTCACCCATTTCTGCCTTGCATATGTGGGCATGAGACCGACAGTCGCATTGGCAGGTGACACTGGCTCAATTGCGGGTTGTTATGCCATGGGTTACATTGCTACTCATAGGCCAATTTCGGAACAGCAGAACCACTGCTGGGAAGTATTATATGTACTTCCCTCTCAATTAATTGGGCCGCGCCGTAGTTCAGTGGTTAGACCGCTTGGCTCTCACCAAGGCGGCCTGGGTTCGATCCCAGGCGACCGGAAAATGAGATTTGTTGTGGACAACATGGCGCTGGGGCGGGTTTCCTCCGGGACCCCCGGTTTCCCCCGCCATCTACAAAAGGTACACAGGAGGTGAATTTTTTAACTGTGGATTGGTACATGCTGCCTTTTAAATTCCATACTCTTTATACATCACAAGTAACCTTCAGAGCAAGGGTCTTCAGCAGCTACTTTCACATACACAGTTTTGATTATTCTAAATTCATTAATTTTGTTATAAAAGTTTCGTAATTATTAGCATCATAGTGGAAGTGGTCTGTGCACAGAACTTCGTAGCCCAGTTCTAGAAAAGTCAAACAGTTTATGTGGCACAGTACATGCACCATGTGGTGCGGATGAGTACCTCGTGGACGGTAGCGTCAGTATATCAGTGGACATGCTAGTGAGTGGATGAATAAAGCGACAGTCTCCGAGGTTACGGAAGCAGTCATGAATAACAAAATGGTGTATAATTGTGTTGGATTCTTTCTGTGAAACTAAACTATGTAAGTACCAATTGGTGTATGCAGGTAACATGTTTGAATATCAAAATTTATCAATAAATGTTTAATTTTTGATTTAATGGACTTAGCCTGTACATGTTATTCCCACTTATATTTTCCCAGTAGAATTGCAGGTTTTACCTAAGGTTGCCTTTGCGCTAGCTGCCCCATGGTGGAGTTTAGTTTGTTTAATAGTAGTAATAATTTAAGAAAAATCTAATCATGTAACCAAAGTTGTTACAATAAATTGAGATATTCCAACATATTACCTGCATACAGCAACTGGTAGTTACATGGTTTGGTTTCACAGATAGAATCCAACAAAATTATACATTTTGTTATCCACTAACATGTCTACTGATATACTGATGCCACAGTCCACAAGGTACTTGGCATGGCGTGTGTGCCATGCTACATAAATTGTTCCAGACTTTTCTAGAACTGCTCTACAAAGTTTCATGCACACACCACTTCTGCTACAATACTAATAATTTTGAAACTTTTATAATGAAAGTAATGAGTTTAGAATAATCAAAACCCTATATGTGACACCATTTTGGTTTTATTTTTTCTAGTCCCTCTTCATCTAAGAACATATGTGACATTGCATGCTTCATCATCTGACATGAACTATATACACTTAGAATCTCTCACATTCGAGATGTAGCAATTAGTATCCTACTACAGAACCGCTCAAAAGCTTCAAAGAAATATGGTTTTTGTTCATGTCCTTCAAAACTGCTTAAAATAGAAGGAAATCTACTAAAAGAATCTGACAGAAATTCTCTCTTCAGTAAGAACTACCCAGCAAAGTGAATCTTATTAAATTACACCCTTCATACAGAAAAGTAAATAGATTAATAACTAGGATAAATAACTAGTATAACAAAAGGAGTATGTATTATTAAAAATACTCACCTGGAATCCGATGGAGCACCAGTAGCAGCTGCCTTGTGAGACGTAGAACGCTCTGTTTCTGAACCTGTAGTAGTGCCGCCACCATCACGTCGCTTACGTCTTTCCATTGAAATTTTAACGTCAGTCTTCAATCTGATATATTTCTCTTTTAGAGAGCGATACTTATCTTCCAGTAGCCGTTTCTCACACCGCAACTTTTCAAAAACTCTGAATTAAAGAAATTTGTTTCCATATTCATTAGTTTTATTATAACGTGGCCAGTAGCAAGATTTGCAAGTTCAAAGATGGAATACTAGATAATGTTCTTTTCAAGATATAATCGCTTTTGGCAAATATTTACAATAAGACAATAAATTATTCATACTAATGTTGTTAAAATATTTTATATGATAAGCACCTTCAGAGTTATCTCACATTTAGACCTAAGTATTCATATGTTCATCATTGCTTAATCAACAAATAGAATGGCAGATTTTTAAGATAAAACCTAGTGATGTTTTTAAAAGTTATATTCTCTTGCAAAGAGGAAGTGTCTCCAATCACTGTATTAAATGAGTTTGGGATCTGCTTGCTCAGAATGAGAAAAAGAATATATACAAATACGAGGGCAGTTCAGAAAGTAAACTCCGGTTGACTGCAAAAAAATTCTCCAAGTTAAATAAAAATATTTTAATATATACATCTTACAACTACATCTTTGCACTATTTTTCTACATAGTCTCCAAAACGATTGAGGCACTTATCGTATCTGTTCACAAGCTTTGAAATTCCTTCTGCATAAAAATCACCCACTTGTGCCTGGAGCCAGCCTGTGACCGCATTCTTGAGCTCTTCGTCGTCATCAAACTGCTGGGACCCGAGCCATGTCTTCATATGCATGAAGAGGTGATAATCGCTTGGTGCCAGATCTGGGCTGTAAGGTGGATGGTTGACAACGTCCCACTTGAAGGACTCAAGAAGGGCTGTTGTTCTGCGAGCAGAGTGAGGACAGGTGTTATCGTGCAAAAAAAAAAAAAAAAAAAAAAAAAAAAACGATACCGGAAGTCACGATGAATAGCTGCTGCAGAATATCCTTTGGCTGTAAAAAACCTTATAACAGCACGCACTTCACATTTGGCGGGGTTTTCTATTGCAGCACACATTTCAAACGGCCACAAACACTAAACTAGCGCAGATATGACGTTCACTCGACCACGGCTTGATGCCGACTGACCTGCTGAGTGCGTGAATGCACAGATGGCATCACTACTCCCCCCACTACCTGCACTGTGACCGATTGGAGGTTACTTTCTGAACGGCCCTCGTATAATAATTGTAACTAAGAAACTTCACTTATAAGAAATGATGACTGTTTTCTTATAAACTGGCAAGGATCGCAATTTTGTGAATAACTCATTCACGTCATCATGAAATCACGATCTTTGCCAATTTATAAGAAAATGGTCATCATTTCTTACAAGATAAGTGAAGTATTTTAGTTACAAATTATTATATTTGTATATATTTATTTGCTTCACTGTTAATAGCTTCATATTTTACGTATTTATGAGAAAAAGTATGTGTTTTGGGGGGGTGTTGATAAATGATTTCCTAATTACCGGTAAAAAGAGTTCAACTGTGAAAAACTGGACAGAAAAAAATAAAAAGTTGGGTCTGGAATATGACAGTCATGAAGCTAACCACTGCTATAAAATAAAGCGAATATCCTATCTGCTCATTTTTAAATGCATGTGTATCTAACAGTTGCAAAGTTTTATGAATGGAGATTAGGGTCTTGCCTCAGCCAGTTTTTTAAAGTATTCTTAGAGGGAAATTAGACATCTGCTTTATATTTACAGCAATTGGCCTTCCAGAACACACTAGTGATTGACAAAACTAAGATCTTATAGGCAGAAAAAAGATAATGGGGTTAATTACATCCTTTGAAAAATATAAAGATGGTGAGCTTAGCAGATAATAGCAATTTATAAAGAAGTTTGTTAAATAACTAACACTCTTTGCAAGCTATTCCAAAATTAAACACCACTGCTCAAGATAAACATGTCTAGACTTCACTTTTAACCCTCCCAAAATATTCAACTGAATAGAGAATATTTTCAGAAATCAATAGAATATGGCCACATTTAAAATGCATAACAGTGATAGTGATTTGTGTTAAAATAAATCAAAGGCAGAAAAAGAAATTACAGAAAAAACATACTAGTTATTTCTTTGGTCATTTTTGTATATTGCTAGAGACATTGTATGGGATATAACACATTAAAGTTAAAATTATAAAAAAAAAAAATCTCATGGTTTAAATTCCAAATTTCCAAAGGCAGTTTCAGAAATTTGGTTTACAAATTATACAGCACTGGATGTAATGCAAATCAAAATATTTTTGATTACAACACATAAAGAATTATCCTTTGACTTTAAAACAGTAGCAGTTACATAACTCAGGCTTTAATTAGTTAAATCAAATAGGCAACAAAGATATTAGCATAAACTCTGAAAAAGTGGCTGTATTTCTGGTGAGAAGTATTACTTGAAAGTTTATGTTGACATTATCTTGGCATGAAGTAATTTATGAATACTACAAGTATATTTTATATATTTCCATATTGTGTTAATGCAGTATGATATCCTGCCAATCATGAATTTTATGTCTTAAAGTTGGAATATTTTTCATTTTTATATTTCAGATTCCTTTATTAGGTTCTTTTACCACATTATTTTATTTTTACCTTGAACTTCCATGATTACATGAATGGTCATGACCCAAGAAATGACTGTTGGAGTCTATGTAAGGACATTCACAATGAAAATTAAGCATTAAGAATGTAAAACATAAGCATAAATTTAACATAATAGTTTTCATTTACAGCATCAAATGGAAATGAACACAGAGTCATGACATAGCTGAGCTAATATGGAGGTCTGTGAAGCAACTACCAACAGTACAAATAAAAACAGAGGTTATGTATAGGCATCAAAATGAATAAGAGATATCTACCATGTTAAAGGACATTAAACTGATAAAAGAGATTATCTAATATTATCATTTGTTTTGCTATACTCCAGTGATACTAAGACTGCAGTCATATACATAAAGACAGCAAGTCAAAACACAGTGATGGAAAATCTGATGTGAGATGGTAGAATAATCACATGATGAGAATTGCTCTCTGATTGGCAAATTCCACATGTTAGACATTAATATAAATTGGAAGCTTATTTATATTCTAATAAAATGTCTAGTTTTCTTTCTTTACATGATTCATTATGAATCATATAATCCAGCTTTTTGAGTTTAAACTATGCTTATGCTTGATTTTCATTGTGAATGGAATCTAGTTCATTTTACCTTTGTACAGATAGATAGAGTCAAACTGAAAAATTCAATGCCATGGCCGGGATTTGAACCACAGATCTCCTGGTTTCCATCTAGTCACTCTTACCCATTGAGCTACCACAGCCAATGTACCATCATGATATTAAATCTCCAAATGACTCATATATTTTCCTGTAAACCACCAGGAGCTCTCGTATTTGAGATACACCATTCGTGGCGACTTACTATTGTAAGTACTTGAGTTCCAGGCTTCATCATTAAACTCTTATTATATAAGTTAATTGATGGAAATTAATCATTTCTTCACACTAGCCGTGTATAGACCAAGGTTTTGGAGAGGTAAGAGTCAAACTAAAAAAGTCAATGCCACTGCCAGGATTTGATCCACGGATCTCCTGGTTTCCATCCAGTCGCTCTTACCCATTGAGCTACCATGGCCAATGTTATGTCCCTACATTTCTTTAACCATATGACACAACCTGTTATCCATTATAGTGGCATCAGCAGCATGTTCTGTATATAATTTAACTGATTTTGCTGATGGTATGATTTAGATATTCTTCATTATAGAATTGGGAAAAAATATACATAACCAAAAACCGTGATAAAGATTATAAATTTTGAAATCCCGGCATTAAATGAAGTATTAAAACTTAGTGCCCCTAACACCAGATGGCAGAGGGATCAGAGCACCGTAGTAGTGGAGGAAGAAGAATGTTCATTTAGTCACCAAACAGCTGAGGATGAGATCGAATGATCTTGAAAACGTTTCATTTATACAACAAGTAAGTGAAGTTTGAGTGTAAACATATTGACTCATAAATCAAAAAATGAAGAATACTTCACTGTTAATTCTGCTTTTAATATTTAGGTATTCTTGTTCAAAAAGAATAAAAAGACATGCTTTATTAAGTGCCTAATAAGCTCTAGTTGATTTCTAATGGAGATTGTTTATATATTTCTTTCTGATTATGATATAATGAACCCAATCTCTAATTACTTTGAATATGATAACTTGGTAGCTTGACCTCATTCACCATTTGAAGTCTATGCATCCACTCATTGAATATTTGTTATCTTAAACTACAAACCATCTACTGCAAGTAAAATTTGTGTATTGTTATTAACGTCCTGTATAAAAGTACTAGCAATAACATATTAATACAGTGTTTGTTTTGAATACTAGCTTTCAACACTTAATATTATCTGATAGGTACTATGTGTGTAGTGGAAAAAGTTTCACCAGAAGCCACAAATTTCTGAACACTAATTATAAAATTTCAGTTTCTGCTATTATCTTCAAAGCAATACTGAACTTCATGCCCATATGAAAACTATAGAGAAAAGAAGGAGAGGAAAGAATAGATAACAATATATAAATCCATAATGTTGTTCAACTGTTGTTAATCTAAATAGAGAAGGAATTTAGATGTAAGTTAATGACAGTTCAGAAATATTAAAAAGAGAAGGAAAAACATAAGGAAAGGCTTGTGAACTAAACTACTGAGAGTTCAAAATAAAATATTTATTACAGCTGAAGTGAATACTACAGTTGCAATAATCATGGAGAATTCTTCAACTTGCGATCTTTTCATTTACACAAATATACTTTCATCTTGTTCAGCAACTTCCACCTCTCTCTGGTCACTATTATTCTTAAAATGTCTTCCTGATTTTCTACCAAGGAAAACAACAATAAAAATAGAACATTAGCACTTTTATAAAGCATATGGCAACCATATTTAAACAATTTTTAAAGCACAATACACCTATGAAATAAATAGCACAAAGCAAACAAATAATTATTATTACATTAGAGAGGGCAGCTAAATATTTAATATGAATTACTTAGAAGTAAGCTTACAATTAAAATATACACTTTTTTCTAAGTACGTTTAACTTTAGAAAAAAATAATTAAACATCAAAGCGACAACATTTACATATGCAGCAGTAGCAATAATGTTAGCAACGCAGCAACAGTAGCTATTAAAACAAAGACAGTTATAGGTATTAAACATTTTCAAATTAGAGAAAGCATTAAACTATTGTCTATGCCAGAGCATGAGATAAGTATCCTTGCAAAATCAGTGTGTCAGTTTCTGGTAAGCTCATAGGATTTTATAAATATTACAATTTTGCTTTCTTCTGCAACATAGTTAAAAGTCCTGCATCACCTCAATGCCTTTAAGGCATAACTGATTTACATGAAAGTTGGTCATTATTAACCCATTAATGCCCAACTTTTTTTTTTTTTTTTTCAAAAATTATAAAACATGTGTAAAGTATTAGTTCAGCATACAGAATGTCAGCAATATATACTGCTTTCTATTCATCCAGTGTCACAAAATCACCCGGTCTATAAACAACTCGCTTGACTTTCAGCTCATGAGGGTCGGCTAGTAAGTCCCGGGCCTCATAATAAAAACATTTAAATAACTTTTTTTCTTTATTTCTCAACATAATCTCCAGAAAGGAGATGGTTCACCTGGCACAATCTACTGTTTTAACTGTGATTTACTTTCTGGAGTGTGAGACACTGAACATCACATAAAAAACATTCATCAAGCCAATACTTCTTTATAATGCAGAGGTAATAATTACAGCAAACAGTTCTAACATAAATCACCTAGAAATATGCCAAAATCAGGCCCTACAACTAATAACTGGTGCAGCAAAATCAACTCCAATCACGGCAATGCAAGCCTTAACTCGGAACTATCCAATACACCTAACTTTAGAGGAGCAGGCACTAATACAACATGAAAAAATGTTGCGGTTAAAAACAACAAAATGGGAGAAAAGATTACTACAACCAATCAAGTTGAAAACACAAACAAGTTTCCAACAAAAAGTTATGGAATTAAAAACAGATCTGAATCTTCCTAATTCTAAAGAAAACATTTTAATCAAAGAAAACCCACTGACTTTTGAAACAATTAATATTCAATTAGATTTAGAACAAATAGTTACAAAATCTGAAACTTCCAAACCTGTACTAAAAGCACCAGCATTAGAAACTGTGAACAATATATACCCACCTGAAGAATGGTTACATATCTACACAGATGGATCTAACTTGGACAACTCAGGAGCAGGAATTATGTGTGCACTGTTCTCATTCTATCAACCAGCAGGATACCACACAACAAACTTTGATGTAGAAGTAACGGCTATTCATATTTTACTCCAACACCTTACAGAATATATAAATTCAAAAATGCTGTCATACTTTCTGATTCTAAAGCAGCATTATGTGCAATAAGTTCATATAAAATGAGGTCAATCCAAATTAAAGAATGTCACAAAATGATCCAACAACTTCAAAAACTACAGAAAAGAATTATATTAAAGTGGATACCTGCACATTATGGAATTGCTGGAAATGAATCAGCTGATTTTCTTGCCAAAAAAGGTGCAACTTTAATTCAGAACAAAATTAAAAACTTACCCTTTACATCCATAAAATGATTAATCAAAAACAAATATAAAAACAAACAAAACCAATCAATATCTAAAAAAGCCAAAGATAAAAAATGGAACATTTTAATTAAAAATCCAGAAATTATTCCAGAAATCCCACATAAAGCTGCAGTAGCAAATTTTAGATTACTTACGGAATATGAATATTTGGCCAAACACTTACAGAGAATAGGGACTTATACAAGTCCAAATTGTCCTCTGTGCAACAAAGAAGAGGAAATGACCGAGGAACATCTTTTAACCTGTGAAGCCCTAACTGCCGGACCCAATACACAGAAATATTGGAGAGCAAGAGAGCTAATGGCTTCATTGCCACAGCCTAGCATTTCAAAACAACAACAACAGCTTTCTGGAGTGTAGTGATGTATCCAAGTTTCATCCATGGTAATAAGCCATTTCAAAAATTTACTGGGATTTTTCCGGTAGAGCTCCAAATTCTTAACAGAAACAGTATTTCTTTGGAACTTTTGACCAGGTGTCAACAACCATTGCATCCATCTTGCATAGACCTTGTGAAAGCCCAAAACATTATTTAAAATATTACCTGCACATTCTTTTGATATCTTTACAGTCTCTGCTATCTCAAACAACTTTAATCTGCAGTCTTCCAGTACTAAACAATGAGTTTTATTCAGTGATCTCTGGAGTTGTGATTTCCACAGGGCGTCCAGAGCGAGGCTCATCACTAGTGCTCGTACTCCCATTTTAAACTTTACAACCCACCTTTTAATCGTTGTATATAAAGGGGCAGAGTCTTTCAATGTACTGTTCTTTCTTTCTTTCTTTCTTTCTTTCTTTCTTTCTTTCTTTCTTTCTTTCTTTCTTTCTTTCTTTCTTTCTTTCTTTCTTTAGGCATTAAGCCTTTCAAATGTAGTTAATCACTGCTAGTTTTTTTTTTCAAATACTCCATTTTTCCGAAACCTCTACACTTGTCTTGTTTAAAATGCTGTCATTCAAAAACTAAACAAGCTACTGACCTGTGACCATGGATACAAGCTAGTCTAGAGTTAAACTATATGATGCTATCCATCAAACTGGTCCAGTGGTACCATCTCTATGTGAGGCCCAGGACTTATCAGTAGACCCTCATATTCTCAGCATTACAATTGCTTACAGCAGTGGATTCTTTGTGTGATGCGATAATACCAACATTTATTAATAATTATGGTATTACAGAAAAGGAGGAAAATGCAATAATGTACTTTCACACACACTGCTGTCATTAGCACCTTATCGTTGTAAATTAATAAACTACACAATATGCAAATTTTTAACAGATGATAATGTATTAAATTTTAGATGAGTCGCATTTTTTAACACATCTGCGAAAGTGAAGCAGATGTGTTAAAAAATGCGACTCATCTAAAATTTAATAATTTTTCGCTTCACTGTGGTGTTCCAATACAGTTGAATCTCGATATAGATGATAATGTGTTCACATAATCAAATAACTTCACTGATGACATACATGATGAAAGTAACTTTTGAGAATTCATGTAAAATAAGTAAATAAATAATATATATAGCCGTCTAAACTGCTGGTCATTAATGGGTTAAGTACTATTCTAAATACATTATAATAATAGCCTACCAGATATAAATAAGTGAACATTATACAGAAAAAATGTTAATAACAACAGACAATAGTTGGACCTTCAAGGATGAAAATGGTAGCAACAGCTTCCGAAACTAGTCCCTCAAAAAATAAAAAATGTGACAGAGAGTTAAAAACCAACTAAAAATACTTTTTTCAATATGTTCACTACATAAGAAATAATAAATATGGTCTAGAATCTTACATGGCAAAGCTGAATGATTTATTCTTTACAGAGGCAATGCATCAATGCATTTTATGTTTATTTTGACATACAAATCACAGACTTGAGAAAAGGTTGAAAATGGGAGTGCTAATGCCTAAAGCTTGTGCAAGAGAATTATAAATAAATAACGTTTGTAAACATTCAATTCATTTTATGATTATTGGTTAGTGGTTTTAACGTATCTGCTTTGGTTAATCAAATTATTAATTTTTGTATTACCAAGTAAATTGGTATGTAGTTATAAACAGAATGCTGTGCTTAAAATTCCACTTTGCTTATTTATTATTTAATGTCTTTTAAGATAATCTGTAAAATGCAAAAGGCAATTACACATTTATTTTTAATAAGAGATACCAAACTGATACTTCATTGGGTAGAAACAGGAAAAGCTAACAAGAAACCTCATCAATTATCCCTAGATCACGTCGAAATTTCTTGGGGTAAAAATACCTGAAATTAAAGATGTATGTGTCTTGAAGGTATCTTTCATTTTACCTTTATGACAGAAAAAGCTGATGTATATGTTTAAAAAGTCTTACTATTTGATCAATAATTGGCATATTTTGTCAGTATGAACGTACATTTGAAATAAAATGTCCTTGCTGATTTTCTCTCTAAATTCAGTATGGTAATACTGATATTAATTACCAAAGTAGAAAGTAGGGAAGAGATGATGAAGAACTGTTTTTTTTCACACAGACATCTACTTAGAAGCAAATAAGATTTACGGGAGAGAATAATCAGACATTATCTCATTATTTTTTATGTTGTTTCAATCAAAAGTTTGCCCATGTGGTGCTGAACACCAGTTTTTCAAAAAGTTGATGAAGATAACATCAGAAACTGTTTCTTAATGAGTAGTAAAAAGCCTATTGGCTTATGTAATTACTCACATCACAGCATAAAATATTTAAATTGTTTGTTAATGATACTGTCAATCATCAGGATCATAACACCACTGGTGTGCCTGAATATCTTCCTGCAGAAGTTCTTTTGAATGCCAGAAAATCTACCGACATGGAATTATCGCTTTTAAGCAACTTAAAAAGCACTGCTTTGGGGCAGATTTGAACTGGTGACCTTGGGACCAGCAGGGCAATGCCTAACCAACTCAGCCACCCAGACCAACTAGTATTTAGCAGTGCGCCAGTATAACAGGAAGAAGCCTTTATGTTATTTCTTTTAGTTATAATTGCTGTAAATAATTATGACATGTATTACGAACATGATAATATACATTCTAAAAGAATAAAGCAAGAGGTTGCCTCTGCGAAACTGTCAACAATGCTATCTTTTAAAATCTAGAAGTTCTACATCTAATTATCAGCTACTCTGCGGATTTAGAAGTTTGGTATGATATCTAGTGTGGTATTTCCTTCAAAGTGTAATAAGTAATTATGGCTCTTCTTTCTAATATGTGATGCGGTGATTTTTTTCTAATTCCTTCCCACGTTTTGATGTTTTTATACACAACCATGATTTTTAATATAATTTCTTTACTTTTAGTACAATTTCGTGTTGGAGGGTATTCTTTTAACATTATTGTTTATTTACTTACTACATAATGTAGCCATACTGAACAATTCAGTGCAGCCAAACTATGCTTGTTTCTCCACTGAAAGCAATGCTGCTAACAGTATTACTTGTCCCGAAATTACACTATCTAGCAGACTAAATGTATGAGTTCGCGGACTATATCGAACTGGTTCGGCTACTGCCGTGAAGTGTGCATGATGTCAAATGATACCAAGTATACTGCAAGGGGGAAAATTGGTGGTCCCGGTCACGTCGTTCAAATCGATGAATGCAAAATTGGACGATGCAAGTTTCATGTATGAAACTTTCAAATATGAAAGTGCCAATTAATGTTCTTTACGCTCTTGTGTGTAAATTTTTTACTTCAAAGGTGCAAGAGCTCTTTCATGTATTTAGAGAAATGGATAAATTGATGTTAACAGGTGCTCTGTTGTAGCAAATGCACCTACAAACAAAGTTTATGCACATTGATATAATTTTGAGTCGAACTAATACTCAATGCTCCACTTATTGCTAGTATTTACCTAGAATGCGTTTTGTTAGGATCTTCCTATCATCATCAGTGTTGTCGACTAATGGACGTTGGTTTGGTAAACTCATTGGAGGCGATAGGTGCGTCTCTGTCTGTATCTTGATGAACTTGAAGTTTGGGTTTTTTTCAAAGGTAGTGTCAAAATTAAACAATTTTCTTTCATATTTCTTTATGAAGATTTTTTCCCACGTGGTTAATGCAGCTGGACCTTGGACACTTTTTTATAAGTGAATTTCTCGTTCTATATCATGATTCTCCTTCCATAAATGGTACGCTACCGCCAATTTAACTATTTCTTAGTTCCTGATGTTCCTAAAATGCTCTTTAAGCCTAATGTTCAAGTTCCTTTTTGTTTTTGCAACATAAAAGTTGTCACAGCCTTTACAGTTTATCCGGTATACACCTGATTTTTTGTTTGTGGATATTTCCTTTGTATTATGTGATTTCAAAAGGTGTTGTACTAAATTTGTTCTGTGGGGCCAAAGTAATATTGTGCTCTTTGAAGACTTTCTGGAAAAGGTGTGTAGCTCTGGGATGATATGTACATTTTCTGTATGAAATTTCATTGCTGATATCTTTGTTGTCTTTTGAATTTATTAATTTTCTTTTTGACCAATTCAGCAGTGAATCCATTGTATTCTGCAATGTGAATGATATTATTGTACTCTTTGATATATTCCATCTTTTTTAAAGGTACATTAACCAGCCTGTAAGTTAAACTGTTGATAACAGCATACTTGTGTTGTCTTGGGTTCAGCTGCATTAACCACGTGAGAAAAAATCTTCATAAAGAAATATTAAAGAAAATTGTTAATTTTGACACTACCTTTGAAGAAAACCAAAACTTGAAGTTCATCAAGATACCGACAGAGACGTACCTATTGCCTCCAATGAGTTCACCAAACCAACATCCATTAATTGACAATAGCTGATGATGTTAGGAAGATCCTAACGAAATGCGTTCTAGGTAAATACTAGCAATAAGTGGAGCATTGAGTATTAGTTCGTCTCTAAATTATATTAATTTTGTGCTTCATTGTATCATAGTCCTTACACATTGGAATTTATGCATATTGTTCCTAGAAAGAACTATATTCAGTCATAAATATACAAATTCTTTTCCAAAATTAAGTACTGATGCTCTGGCAATACCTACATATCTTCCTTCATCATAAGAAATGTTTTCCAAATTCTGTTGAAGAGCAAAAACTGTGAAATAAATACTGGTGGCAAAAGTAATACAACAATGCCACAAGCACAACAACAATGTTACCTTTTCAATGCCTGATGGAGACCAATAAAGCTGCTAACAATTTTCGTATGACCATTATTTGAAGCTCCGTGTACAACTGAAGTCCAAGAGTTGAGTGTGTTTAACTGCTTGCGGAACGATGTCCACCTTTGATAAGTTATTAAATAAGTATAAATGTCAACCCAAAGCGCTAACTAAACCTGCATAGTTGTAATACACAGTGGTACTTTATCTAGTCTTCTTTCAGTATTAAGAAAGGACTTAACTTTGGCATTCAACCAATTCACAGCATTAAGTTTATAAGTATATATACAAGCGATTAGTACAAAGAAAATTGTTATGGCCAATGGAATAAAATCACAAAAAAACACATCCAACAACAGAAGTATTAATACTGCAACGCATGTTAGCCTTGAAGTAAATCCTATACATAATGAAAAAATATATATTATTTACTCACCTGGAACTTTCAATTAATTCTTGGCGAGCAGAGTCACTGTGCTGGTCATTCGCTTTTATAAGGCGCTGTCTCTCTGCTTCAACTTCGCGGTTCATTTTGGACCGTAATTCATCTAAGCGCTCTGCATGTTCTCTTCTTATCTGCTCCTCCTGTAAAAATGCATCTATCTCAGTTGTTGGCTTGCTGTAGAGCACAGTATCTCCACAGATAGCCTGAATAAGCCCTTTCTAGCCCTCCTCCTTGATACACATGTAGCAAATTTCCATTGGGGTGATTTATCTGAATTAGAGTTCTTAGGTTTTAACTTCCTATACCTTGATTTAACTGTATTGGAACACCACAGTGAAGCGAAAAATTATTAATTTTTAGATGAGTCGTATTTATTACACATCTGCTTCACTTTCGGACCGATTTTGAGGACACGTTTCGCAAATCATCGTTTGCATCTACGGCTCTTATGCGACTAAAGCTTGATCCAGCGGTGTGGTAATTCTAGGGTTGCTGCTGCCATCTGTTGATTTAGTGATGAACTTAAATCTTAAGTTCATCTTAACTTAAGTTCATCACTAAATCAACAGATGGCAGCAGCAACCCCAGAATTACCCACACCGCTGGATCAAGCTTTAGTCGCATAAGAGCCGTAGATGCAAACGATGATTTGCGAAACATGTCCTCAAAATAGGTCCGAAAGTGAAGCAGATGTGTAATAAATACGACTCATCTAAAAATTAATAATTCCTATACCTTACTTATTTGATGCATCATGACACAATTTTATTCACTGTCCATTGACCAATTGAACCTACTGCTAGAAAGGGTTAAACAAGACAAACTTACAAAGTAACTTATACAATAAAAAAACAATAATAATGAACCCACAAAGAGGGTACACAAACATGCTAACCATGTTGTATTAAACATAGGATAAAATAAAATCACACGGAAGGGATTCGGCACTGCCACCAGTCTTCATCTTGTGCCTATGTCCCAAATGGGGCATCTCTGGGAGGAAGGATGAGGCAAGAGGAGACAACGGTACCCAAGGAGTCACGGCAATGCAGAGGGCAAGGTCCCTACAAACGCGAAGTTGGAAACTTCCCGGAAGGCAGTGCAACTGATATCCCACCCACCATGGTTCTGAAACAGTCCATGGCTGGCCCAGAAATGCAGACTGTCCTCCCAGAGAAGGAAGCATTTACCAGAAGCATATCATCCTGTCATGCAGCACCGAGACTCCCACGACGCTCCTACTCTGACAGAGACCGCCAGATGCAAGATGATTTGAAATGATAATGGAAATGGAATGGAGGGACAGGAACTTTGGGAGATTTAGTTAACTTGCATTTGCCTAGCTACTTGGGGAAAACTCCTGAAAAAACCCATGGATCAGGTAGGCTGGCCATGGGAATCAAATCCGGACCTCCCGAATGCAGGCCACAGACAAAACCGCCTGAGCCATCCTGCTCGGTCGTACTAAATATGCACCAAAACAGTGCCTGGCTTCAGCATTTAAAGTGGCATGTCTTGGCCAAATGGAAGAGCAGTATAATTGCATACAGATGGCATAAAATCCCACGTCACATTGCATACTGTTCAAGAACTGATAATGCATAGAAAAATAAATGTACAATTCTTCCTATAGGCATAGAAACCAAGCAAAAGGATGGCATTAACAAACTCTTGCACTACATGACTCTGCATATGGAATGCTTCCATTAAATAACATGGATGCAAAGACTGCACTTACGTTGCATCTTCACTTGCTTTTCATTGAGAATAGGGCTTTACTTTAAATTAATCAGGTCATTCTTTGAAAAATGGTTCCATTCTCAGTCAAAATGTGGCAATATTTATAATACCACTCCAATTATTCTTGACAGAACAGACGTTTATAAACTCTTGGATAAGATTAAGTGAAATATCTTACTTCTCCCCTTCATTACCCTGAAAACTTAAGCTTGTAGACAAACAATACGTACATACCTCTATCCTAAAATCAAGTTTTAGTTTTTCAAGATTGACTGCATGCTCTGCTCTCAGTTCTGTAAGGACAGCTTCATGTTCTACCAGTATATCCTTCTTCTTTTGTTCTAGGTCAAGTTCTGCATCCTTCCTCAGTTGCTCAAGTACATCATTTCTTTTCTTTGAAGCTTCTAATTCAGCATCTTTTGCAGCCTCTTCCTGACTCAATGCTTCTCGTAACTGCTGTTCAAGTGTTTGCATTTCCTGCGCAATTACAAAGGGTACAATACAGACCGAAGGACATAACAGGAGTGAAGAATATAAATATGCAAATACTAGCCAACATAATAATTTTTATATTTTTACTCCTAATTTTACTACATCTAGTATCAACATCGACATAAACACAGTATGACATTATTAAAAACTTAATGCTTCCTTCAGGTATTAACTCCTCTAGTACATGAATATCACTGTACCTCTGAGGTGAAATTATTTTGTTTGTTTGCAATATTTGCGGTCTCTTATAGCAAGCATTATGTTACAATCTCTTTTGTCAATTTTCACTACTGGAAGTCACGAAATGCAATGAGGTTTAGAGGAGAATATACAAAAATATAACAATCTTTCAAGATTAATTTTTTGGTATATATTGCTGTCGACTGTTGAGATCACCTGTAGAGAGAAAGAAAGCTATAAGAATAGAGATTACATGACAAGTTCACACAAGGGAGGGTTGGATTCCTTAATGATCATGTACTTAAGATATAAGTCCCTCTCAGATATTCTCAAAGGGGAGAGGTTCCGACCCCTTCAGCTGTCATGATGCGGGTGCTGTAGACCCCTAGCACTTGTGGCACTTCTAAGTTACAAGAAGTACACCAGTGTCAGCAGACCTTTACGTGGGGGTGAGGGGAGTTCTGACCCCTTCAGCTGCCTTGGTGCAAGTACTGCAAACCCCAACCACTCGTGAAACTTCTGATGTTATTAGAAATACTGGTACCTCAGGCAGAGCATTTGAGCCCCGCCCAAAAGGGAGTTGTTCAGAGTGGGTTGACTTGACGGGGCAGTGGTTCTGGAGTGTTGGGCATGTCTGGCTGGCTTGGCCTATGGACAGATGCCTAGTGAATGTCCCGGGTATTAGCTTGCATAGCAGACAGCATGGTGAGTTGGAACACCACCAGCCCCACCAAAGTTTTTGGTAGTCTGCTTCTCCAGGGTTAGATGAGTGAAAGTGGCATATCCACTTCCACCCTGTAATGGGAGGGGCTTTTTAAGGTTATAAAGTATTCTCCTACTGGAAAGAACCTCGGAAGCAGTTGCATCCCTGGTAATAGATGGGAGTCTACTGTCCTGGTAGACTTCGCACTAAACTGAACTCGGATAGCTGAACTCAATTCTGATTTAAAAGTCTGTATGATTCAGCACAAAAAAGAATCAAGAAGATATTGACACACTGCTTCACTCACACTGTTTTTCCACAGGACATGTTTCAAGTGCTGTTGCTCTTATCATTAGCTGGAAGTCAACTAGTGAAAATTGTAGTGATTTCCTCTTTCTCCATATCGTTGATAGATGGCATGATGTACTTGTCAAAGATGTCCGGTGGTGGAGTTTCAAAATTCATGAAATCATCATTAACAAAAATCGTCATAGTCATGAATTTTGAAACTCCACCACCAGACATCTTTGACATGTACATCATGCCATCTATCGACGATTCAGAGAAAGAGGAAACCACTACAATTTGCACTAGTCGAGTTCCAGCTGATGATAAGAGCAAAAGCTCTTGAAACATGTCCTGTGAAAAACAGTGTGAGTGAAGCAGAGTGTCAATATTTTCTCGATTCACTTTAGTGCTAAGTTGTGCTTCACTGTCTCTATGCTTCTTTCAATTTTATACTCTGTATGATTTTTATTCTAGTCTATTGTGAGTGTGCCTTTTTAGAAGTGCTAGATAAATGTGTTGTAAGAAGAGAAGGAAACAGTGAGATAAGTCTTAGTGAGATAAATATGAAAAACTGAAAGAAAGAAAAACAAATTCTAAAACAGACACAAGAAATAAATTGTTAGTAGAAAAATGGAAAGCTGTATGTATATACAGTGCACAATTCACTAAATTTACTGTAGAATTTTACATAAACTTTTCAGTTTGCACAAATGTAAATTTTTATTTGTATATTTTTGCAACTTGTTCTTAATTTTAACCTTAAACCGTATCTTACACAAAATATTAACAGGATTGTACTCCTAACAAAATATGCAAGCGTTTACAAAGTAAATGTTGAGACTAAGTTCAAGTTAGTTCTGTTTTTCAATTGTTTTAATCTGTTAGTTAACAGTACCATAGAAATCAAATGTTTTAACAGTGCTCTTCTTCTCCCAATGTATTTATCCACAGCAGCCTTGTTTGTCTATGGTACAACAATGATAATAAATGATGATGATAATAATAATAAATATTAACCTTTTCGTGAGATTCCTCCAGTTGCTTTTTTCTTGCTTCTAGCTCTTCTGCCAAATGGAGTTCTATTTCCTTGATTTCAGCTTCATTTGCTGCAGTTATCTGCTGTAATTGCTCATCATGGACCTTTTTTATTTCAGCTTGCTCTGCATCAAGTTTTGCTGCCAATTCATTCTGAATTTCTTCTAACTTCTGTGCACTTTCTTGTTCCAGGCGTGATCTGTTACTGATCTGCTCCTCTTCAAACTCTGCCAGCTGCTTTGCTCTAAGTGCTTCTTGCTCTAGTCGCAATGCCTGTATTTGAACCTCCCTTTCTGCAGCTAAGGTATCACGCAGCTCTTGTAGAGATGACTCCATGTTCTCACTGTAAAATTGGCCAAGGATACTGATCATTTTAAAAATGTTAACTTAATGAATTTTGCATCACTAACACAATTTAAATAAAAATTGCTTTCAAATTGATTTAGAAATAAGATATGACTTTTCAAACCCACATGTTACTCTCAAAAGTTTTCAACACAAAATGAGTTCTTAAACACCAATTTTATTAGGCTATAATAATGTTGCTTTAATTACTTAGTTACCTTTCATGAATGAATGAGTACATGTTTAACTTCATTTAGTAGTCTGAAGATAACAGTTAAATTATACTTTTATGAAATAAAACTTGCATTTTTATTGCACTCCTTAATTTTGAAGAAATAGATATTTTGTTTAAATTAGTTTCAAGTTTCCTTTCTTAAAATACATATAAAGGATTTTATAAGCATAAAAATGCAAAAATTCAGTAGATAATTTTAAAACTTAATATTTGATGTGTATTCCTAGCCTACATTTTCCTTAGAACATAAATAATTTGTTTCCTTAGAAACATGATCAAGTGGCATGTCAATTGTTTTTTTTTTCTCCACTCTGTATACTAATGCATTTATGATTTAAAGTAATAATGCATTACAAGTTTAATTAAAATAAATGCAAAAGTTTTGCTTTGTATAAATTCATTTCTAAGAATTCTGGGCTATGTCTAGATCTATTTAATATATTTAAGGGAAATGTTATTAATTTAAAATTCACCATAATAAAATAAGCTATATGCCAAGAGTAGGTACATATAAAAGGATAGATCTGATTTCATACAAAAGCAGAGGAAAATAATCCTTATCTTAATTCAGCTTTAACACTGTATTTTAAATTAATATTTGTGACTATATCATTCATACAATACACAAATAGCAACATTAATCCATCTCCAACAACATAGATTAACAAAAAGTTTGAATTCAGATTCCCATAAAGGTGTCAATTTATGTAATAAAATCCCTGAGTCCGTCAAAGTTCCATAGGTCAAAGAATTTAAAAATAAAGTTAAAAACTTGCTATTAAAATATATGTTTAATTCAGTTGATGAATTCATGAATACCCAATTTTGATTATCCTTTGCATTAAAAATCACTTGTTTATTTAGAATTAGAAATTGATAAATAAGACATCCATCCTCATTCATTTTTGAAAATAAGCCCCTCTGAACTTGTTTCATGGATCCTGTTTATCTGGGAGATGCACTTTGGCTCAAGAAGCAGCTTTCCAACAATCTCCAAGACTAAGATTGAACTCCACATCACTTATACTTTAGTACTCTAATCATTTCTAATGTAAATATAATGTACAAGGGCTGTTCAATAAAGAATGATCATAATTTTTTTACATTCATAATTTTTCGCACTAAAATACAAACTTATTATATTCTGTTAGCTTCATGTGAAACAAACACACTGTAGTAGTTCCATGGCTGGTACCCCTGGTTCCCGCCTGTGAGAACCAGGCAAGTTCAGACATGTTCAGTATCGCCTACCGCTGCAATGGAGGTAACACCGAGGAACAAAATGCAGCTTTGAAATTCTGCTTTCGTCTCAACAAATCTTCAGTTGAGGCCTATACAATGTTACAGGAGGCCTATGGAGAGTCTGTTCTTCCCTACAGCACAGCTTGAAGGTGGTTTAAAATGTTTACAGCGGGGAGACAATCAATTTCAAAGGAAGGTGGACCCGGTGCTCCAGTTACTGCTCTTACGGAAGAAAACACCAACACTGCTGCTGCCTTTGTGAGAGAGGACAGCAAATTACCTTAAGATCACTTTCTGAAATACTGAACATTTCATTGGGTGCCACATTTCGTGAAGCAGGCTGGATGCTGCACCACAATATTGCACCGCCGCATATTGCCAATGTTGTTGCTGAATATCTTGCAAAAATCAACATGAAGTGCATCCCTCACCCTCCCTATAGTCCGGATTTAGCCCTATGTGACTTTTTTCTATTCCCTAACTTGAAGAAACGCCTTCGTGGGAGGCATTTATCCATCATCAGAAGCAGTGGTTGAAGGCTGCATAGGAGATTTTGAAGGATCTCTCAAAAATTGTTTCCAGCATATCTTTGAAGACCGCCAGAAACGCTGGGACAAGTGCATCACATTCAGGGGAGACTATTTTGAGAAGGACCATCAAAATTATGTAGATGAGTAAAGGTACATTGTCAAAAAGAAATTGTGATCATTCTTTATTGAACAGCCCTCGTATGTAGAAATCTTATCAGTTTAAATTGTTCAAATACCTGACTGAAGTTTTTTCCACGGTTTCCCTCAGTCATTAAGGCAAATGCTGGGTAACTGTGTTTCACCTCGCTGTAACCTTATGTTATTTTCTTAATCTTTGTATATTGTAAATATGATAATGGCCATGGATCTCCCAGTCTCCAACTGGTTGCTCTTAACCATTGAATTGCCAACATGCCAGCATGACAAATTTTCCACAGCTTCTAAGCTTGGAAGAAACTTTAGAAATAATTATGATAATTTTGTCTTAGCTTTCTTTGATAAAGCACATAGGTATTCTGTATAAATTTTCTTGCTGAATAAATCTGAATCTGAATATAAACATGAGATAAGAAAACTATACCTATGCACATGTATTAGTTTTATGGACAGAAAATTACTTGTTTCCATACAGCCCTGCCGTGTACACAACAATCACCATTTTATAAATCCTTTCATGGAAGTGTTGAAAATAGTGTTGTTGTATAAATTAAATTTATTGGGAGTCGATTAATGACACTAAACAACACTTACTTTTAAATTTTCCCGGAACTAGTTTCAGAGGCCTTCCCTCTATCCTCAGCCGGACATCGACTGGTTCTCCTTGGTGTAGCTGGCAATATTTTGTCATCAGTCTCCTCTGGTGGCAGTTCGAGAAACTTGATTTGTTTAGCAAGTTCCTCGAACTTGATTTGTTTAGCAAGTTCCTCGAACTTGATTTGTTTAGCAAGTTCCTCGAACTGCCACCAGAGGAGACTGATGACAAAATATTGCCAGCTACACAAAGGAGAACCAGTCGATGTCCGGCTGAGGATAGAGGGAAGGCCTCTGAAACTAGTTCCGGGAAAATTTAAAAGTAAGTGTTGTTTAGTGTCATTAATCGACTCCCAATAAATTTAATCACCATTTTTCTTAACATACAAGCAATGTAAAATATGACTCATGTTTTTAGTTAGATTTTTTGTAAGTTTTTATAAAACCTATTGTTTACATTAAATAAAATGAATTATTCATAAGTTTCAATTTACTGTAACTCCTTTCCCCGATTATAATAGTTATTTAGGGTTTTATTGTATTATGAAACATTATTCAGTGAGACAGATTAAACAAAATCAATGATCAAACAAACTCTTCAATTTAATCAGGTTTCAATGTTTCATAAACAAGCTACAATAGAACAGTAGCATATGGGAATTAACTAGTTCAATTTATAAATGTGTATGCATAAAATGAATGCTTACCGTATACTTTTCTCTTGAGCCTCATGTTGAAGTTTAAGTTCAGTCTCAAAGGCTGCCAGTTTTTCCTGGAATGCAGTCTGAAGTCTAGATTTCTCCTCCTCTTCTTTCTTTACAAGTTCAGTTCTCAGGGCTTCCAAGCTATTTTGCTGATAAAAATATATGTTGTTAAGTATAAAGAAATATAATCCTAATGCATGAAACACATTATTAATGTAACTATCAAGTGTGTGGTGTACAAAACAAAGTCACACTGCCAATGCATAATATTATAATCAGAACTTTAATTTATGTTATATGAAAACTTTCAAGATAAATAGAACTTAACTAGTACACTTTTTCCATAGTCCTCCATAATCATTTAATCCAAACATGCTTGAAAAAAATTAATTTTTTAATTTTTAAATCTTTCAATGGAATTTTAGCTAACTCACAGAACTACCACAAAAAGGCTGCAGCTCAACTACGTCAACACCAACAATGAATCAGCAACTTAACACAGGTTCAAAATAAAGGCAATTGTTCCCTGAAACATGTTCTAAGTTACTAATGTAAATGATATATGCATAATAGTCACTAATCAAAACAAATCCTTTCTGAATTATTACATTATACATCAATTTTTAATCATATTTGTGTCATTACAGAACATGGTATGTTAAAGGAACGATTAAGGTTTTGCAGAATTCAAATTATAAAATCACTGATGCTTTCTGTAGGTGGTGGTGTTTTATATTGATATACTCTAATGTAATAGTGAAAAGAAACTAAAATTTAAGCAATTTATGCACTGAAAAATTATTTAAAGTAGTAGGAATTAGAGCAATTATTTAAAAAGATCTTCAAGGAACAAAATATAATCTTGGCACCTACCAACGGACACTCAAGTTTAAAAATGCTTAATTTAAAAACAAAAGATGAAATCCCATTAGTTAGCAGATCTGGAATATACCAAATAAGTTGTAAGAATTGTGAAAATGCTACATAGGTCAAACTAAAAGAAATCTAAAAACTGGAATCAAAGAGCACTTTAGAAACATCAGATTTGAAACAAGAAGATAAGTCAGCAGTAGCATTTCATTTTTGGAATGAAAATTATGACATTGATCCAAATCCAAAATTATTAAAAGGAGTGATAAACCAAAATAAATTGACAACATGGGAGAACATATTCATATGGAAAAATAATGACTGCGTAATGAACTTTGAAATCCCACCAGTAGATAATTTGACAAAAAAGTTCATAGTTCCATCACCAGAGAGCAGACGACAATAGATGCCAGTTGGAAAGAGATTAAAAATGGAGGTGATTGCCTTTGAAACTAGTCTCTCAATAATATAAAAAAAGTAAGTGAAGAGTATCAATAAACCAACTACAAATAGTTTTTGCAATCAATTATGAAAGGTTTCACTACTGTGCTTTTTTGGATCTATAGGTCACCAAGTGCTACAATAACAGATTTTTTTAAGCAAGCTTGATTTAACCCTGAGAAAATATGTGGTAAATAATACAAAAATAATTATACCTGGAGATTATAATATCAATCTAAATTATAGTGATATCAGTTATAAACAGCTAAGTGATATGTTTAATACATACAACATAAATGATTTAACCAAACAGCCGATGAGAGTAACTCAGTCATCCTCCAGTTCAATTGACCATATATCTACAAATATACAAGATATTAATAATATTGAAGTTATAAATATAAATATATATATTTTATCATGCCAGCCCTCGTAGCCATGGTCGCTAGTGTGTATATCTCTAGTGTTCACCACTTAGAGGGTCGTGGGTTCTAGTCCTGCCTTGGGCATGGGTGTTTAAGTATATAGTGAATATGTGTAAAAATACAGAAGACAAACAGTAAAACAAATGGAAACAACAAAAATGATAAAACAAGGAAAAGAAAAATATATATCTATATATGTAGATATATATTTTTTATATAAAAATATCATTTTGTTCATACTGTAGATTTCTTACTAACCAAAGTGGAATAAACCAAGAATTAAAAATAAAAGAATAATAATAATTATTCCTTAACAGAATTAATACATAGGTTAACTAAAGAAACTTAAGAGGATATATTTAATTCATCCTTTGTAAATGAAAAATGCACCCTCAATTGGTCTACCAAAAACAAAAAAGTGTACTCTTATAATACAAGAAATAAAACTGATTATCATGAATCTACACATGTTAAGAAATTATCTGTCAAAGATGCCAACGTGATGGGAATTAAACTATATATTAAATTACCTGTAACATTACAAATATTAAATGGCACAATTCTTAAATGCTAAGTGAAAAGAATTCCTTCTATTCAAATATCTGTATAATCTTAATGAATTTTAAATGATTATTTAACTATGGTATATTTTATAGGATTACAGCATTAATCATATAATATTATATCTATATGTATTTAATCTGGATGTTTCATGACAATGCACCAGCTCATGTGTAAGAAAGAAAAAAGCAACGTACCTGTTTATCCTCTAAATCCTTTCTTGCTTCCTCAAGTTTTCTTGCCCACTCCTCACGGTACCTTGACAAAGTTTCTGCATATTCATTTTCTAACCGCTGAAGTTCTTTCTGAATCTTTAGTTTGTGTTGTTCCTCAGCTTCATTCACAGCCATTTCTTTAGTCACCACTGCAGGTTCAGGTTCCTCACCTACCTTAGGAATTTCAGTCTCACTAATACCAACCTCTCTTCCTAACACTCCAGAGAGTCCTACACTTAAATCTTTAACACTCCCTCTATCTACTTTATCATTTGCACTTTCTTCTTGTATATTTTCTTCCCCTTCTTTATCATCACTGGATGGTTCTGAAGGAAGCTCATTTGGTGTGTCTGTTACAGGTACATCACTAAGTTCTGCACTCTTGATTTCCTTTTCTTTTTCAGTGGGAGTCTTTTGCAATTGGGTCTCCTTTGAAGGATAAAGTACTGAGACTCCCTTTCCTTCAGGTTCATGGACACGCTCCACAGTGAATCTTGTGCCACCAACACTTTTTTCACCCGGCCTTAACACTGATTTATTTATGGGTTTTATAGCATTCACAGCATTCAAGTCTTTTGTATTTTTTGATGAAAAACTAAATTTGTTCTTTTCACCATCTTCACCAATGGAGGCCTCTTCCAGATCAGAGGCATCCATCAAGTTCAGGATGTCTACAAAACATAAATGAATATGCAAGTTATTTAACCAGAAACCTAATATATTAAGTACAGTTCACAGATGAGAAGAATGCTATAGGTCAATTAACTTGAGGTGGCAGCTGAGTAAAGATGCGCACTAAAAGAATTAGTATGATACTAAAGCTGAAAGAAGACTGAAGGTGAATTATACATGTGAGTAATTGATACATGTACCATCAATAGCTCCACATGTATAAAATCATCCTCAGTCTCCTTCCAGGATTGGTAACATACTAATTTTTTTTAGTGCGCATCTTTACTCAGCTGCCACCTTGGATGAGGAGCTAGAAGGATTTATCGGGTCATGTTGACAGTTTGTTTATTATTGTGCTATGTTTCCAACCATATTGGAATTATGCTCATAGGTGCTTGTGTTAACTGTTTACTGTGTAAATCCAGACCAGTCACAGAGCTTGACATATTTGCTCAGTAACCCTGACCATGTATGGGGTTTGCATTAATAGGGTAAAATCCTATATTTATGTAGCGCATTCTGTTGCTAGCATTCTTATCATCAACACACTGTACATGGTAAATGAAACATTTTCCATAGCAATGCTTTCATTATTATGTAATGAATGAAGATTTTTTTTGTTGCCTTTTATAAGTAAAGCTTGGATTAGAATTGAGTGATCCTCCAAATACGAGGGCTGTTCAATAAAGAATGATCACAATCCTTTTTTGACAACGTATCTTTACTCATCCTCATAATTTCGTTGGTACTTCTCAAAATAGTCTCCCCTGAATGCGATGCACTTGTCTCAGCATTTCTGCCAGTCTTCAAAGACGTGCTGGAAACCATTTTCTGAGAGATCCTCCAAAATCACCTCTGCAGCCTTCACCACTGCTTCTAATGATGGATAATGCCTCCCACGAAGGTGTTTCTTCAAGTTAGGAATAGAAAAAGGTCACATGAGGCTAAATCCGGACTATAGGGAGGGTGAGGGATGTACTTCACGTTGATTTTTGCAAGATATTCAGCAATAACATTAGCAATATGCAGCCGCGCATTATCGTGATGCAGCATCCAGCCTGCTTCATGGAAATGTGGTCTTTTTTGCCTGATATAGACTTGCAATGTTCTCAGGACATCCATGTAGTATTGTTCAGTTACTGATGTGTGTGCAGATACAACATGCTGATAAACCGTTCCATGAATATCAAAGAATGAGATGACCATAACTTTCCCAGCAGAAGCAACCACTTTTGCTTTTTTGTGGGTTGGTGATGAAGGAGATTTCCACACTGAGCTTTGCTGTTTGCTCCAGGATCAAAATGATGTAGCCAAGTTTCATCAGCAGTGATTACGTTTGAAAGAAACTCCGAATCTTCCTCTAATATCAACTTTAACTGCATGTTACCTACATTACAGCGGTAGGCGATACTGAACATGTCTGAACTTGCCTGGTTCTCACAGGCGGGAACCAGGAGTACCAACAATGAAACTACTACGACATGTTTGTTTCACATTAAGCTAACAGATTATAATAAGATTGAATTTTACTGCGAAAAATTATGAACCTAAAAAAATTATGATCATTCTTTATTGAACAGCCCTCGTAATTTTAAAAAAAGTTTCTTTCTAAAAGATATCTGTTTGATAAATCCTCTGCATTAGCACTGTGGCAAAAATTAAGGTAACTTTTAGCACTCATACACTGTAATTCATACGATAGATGCTTATGTGGAGTTCCAGACTCCATATATACTGGATGGAAGGCATATAAAAAGTTAAGTTAAAAAGTCAATACCACCCAAATAATTTACAAGAAATTAATTAGCATGAGACTAATTAACAAAAAAACTCAGTATACGGGGATAGTCGTGGGAACTCAAAAGATATATGTATTAATGATATTTTGCTACTTTCAGCCATGACTGCAACTTCCTGATTTTAAGAACATTCTATATTATTTTATAGATTCAGATATTACTCCTTAACAGCTCTTCAAAAAGTACACAAAATAGATACTTCTGTAAAACTGTTAAATAAAAAAAAATAGTATCATTTAACTAAGTGAAACGTTTCTTTCTGTTTATCTGTAACTTGACTGTAATTTGTTTAAATCTATAAAAGCATGTTTATTTGACTTATTTTTTTATACTTAAGAAATATAAATGTGTTTAATATTTTAATGCTTTTGGTTTAACTGGAAGTGATTGCAACTGTTATTGATGTGTGTTTGGAGGAATTTAGTAACAGTGACGTCAAAATTAATATAAAAATTATTTGTGGTTGGTTTATTGACACTTGTCACTTACTTTTTCATATATTTATGAGAGACTAGTTTCAAAGGCCCTGGCCTCCATTTTCAATCTCTTCCCAACTCATGATTGAAAATGGAGGCCAGGGCCTTTGAAACTAGTCTCTCATAAATATATGAAAAAGTAAGTGACGAGTGTCAATAAACCAACCACAAATAATTTTTATGCAACTGTTATGTTTTAAAAGGCACAAACTTAATTTTTTTCAAAGATTTGAATAGTATGCTTCAACAGCTTTTCAACAAGAATTCCAATATAAAAACAAGAATAAAAACATACAGTCAGCTTCCAAATTCTGTTTTCAAAATAGTAGCCCTTATACACAGTGTTCACTTATATTCGTTATTTCCCGCCCTCCAACTGAGCAAGAATGATGTCATAGTTGACTGTGTGTCTATCTTGAAATCATAGTGCCCTCTATGGAGAAAAAGCTGTAATTTTTGTGGAACAGTAAGCAAATTACAGCGCTCTCAGTGTGGTTGCTCTGGTGACTAATACAACCAGCTTCCTCTAGATGTGAACGCAGACCACTGTGTCTTCATGTTTGAATGCTACTTTCATACCGGCATTAAAATTGGTGTGACATATAAATATAGTTTAAACCGCTGCATAGAGGAGTTTATGCAATGCTATTTGGCATTCAGACAAGTCCCTCGGACTGTAATGTTGTCAAAAGTGTCCAGGTACCATCAAATTGACATACATTTATTTGCAACATAAACGTCTTAAGTTTTATTAAATTTTAGATGAGTCGCATTTTTTACACATCTGCTTCACTTTCGTACCTATTTTGAGGACATGTTTCGCAAATCTTCGTTTGCATCTACGGCTCTTGTGCGACTGACGCTAGATCTAGCGTCAGTCGCACAAGAGCCGTAGATGCAAACGAAGATTTGCGAAACATGTCCTCAAAATAGGTACGAAAGTGAAGCAGATGTGTAAAAAATGCGACTCATCTAAAATTTAATAATTTTTCGCTTCACTGTGGTGTTCCAATACAATTGAATCTCGATATGTCTTAAGTTTTATCAGTATACAATATAAATTTTGTCATTCTCACGCTTAATTAAAATGTCCATTAATGTTGGAATCCTTATGTCTTTTAAAACCAATAGCGCATCAAACATTTCCAAGATACAGGATCAGTTTCTCGAAAAAAGAGAGACACTGGATGCTAGTATAAAGTGACTGGTCCCAATCTAGAAGCAAATAAATAATGTTATGACAGAAAGGCCTCAAGCATAACTTCTCGCAATACCGACAGTTTTTAAGGGGAACAGAGGAATGAAATATAAGAAAGTGGACACATAAGACTATGTACTAGAGATATTTTCTTGGATAAAAGCTTTGTACATATTGTAACACTAATTTATTTTTCATTTCTAGAACATGTTCTGCTAATTTTCTGATTTGTAATGAAGTTACATTGTGAGGAAACTGTGGATGATAGAAAAGAATTGAGATCCAATTGAAATATTTCTATTTTATGTGACAGGTTGACAATGTGCATATATGTCTATTATAACAAATACTCATTGTGAAATAAATGTTCACTGACTTATTTTTTCGTATATTCTTCATGGTATACTTTTATGGCTGCATAATTAGCTTTGCACTGCATTGCATTGCAGTATATAGTTTTTTATAAACAGTTATTATATCTACGAACCAGGCAAAATTAGGCACCTTTATATTACGAGGGCAGGACCCACCTCTCAAATAGTATATTTAACTGCCAGTAGAGGGAGGTCACAAAGCTGCTGTCAACACATCTAATATGATCACAAACCGCTAGAGGAATCGTAAATAAACTTGCTCCATCAGCGATGCTATTGATGACATCAAATTTTGCGTGGTAAAACTACAGATAAAAATGAACACTGTGTATGCTTAACAATATGATAGGCGATCACAGAAACTGTTCAAGGAATGACTTAAACTGGATTTAGGAATAGATACAGTCAACATGAAAAATTCAATGCCACGGCCAGGATTTGAACCATGGATCTCCCGGTTTCCGTACAGTCGCTCTTACCCATTGAGCTACCATGACCAACTTGCTGTCATGACATTAAATCCTCCATTTGACTCGTACATTTCCCCGCTAGACCACTAGGGGATCGTATCTCGTATTCGAGATACACCGTTTGTGGCAACTTACTATCGTAAGTGCTTGAGTCCCAGGCTTCATCATTTAATTCTTATTATTTTCGTTAAATGATGGAAATTAATCACTTCACACTAGCCATATATAGGCTAAGGTTTTTGTATCTCGAATACGAGAGCCCCTAGTGGTGTAGCAGGGAAATGTACGAGTCAAATGGAGGATTTAATGTCATGACGGCAAATTGGTCATGGTAACTCAATGGGTAAGAGTGACTGGACGGAAACCAGGAGATCCGTGGTTCAAATCCCGGCCGTGGCATTGAATTTTTCATGTTGACTCTATCTATCAAAAATCTTAGCCTATATACGGCTAGTGCGAAGAAATTATTAACTTCCATCAATTAACGAAAAGGATTTAGGAATGTCTTTCATTAATTCAATATTGGCCTCAGATCTTCTAAATTATTGGGTCTGTTTTGATATATATACACAACTGACTTCAAATGCTCCCACAAAAAGAAGGCCAAAGATAACAGATCTGCAAATCTTGTTGATTCCTCTATGTGACTCTCCCACTAATTCTCACTGTGGGATACCAAGGTCGTGGGTTCAACAGAATCTAGACCAACATTTTTTTATATCTGCTTGAAGCCTTCTTTTTTTAAATTTACATTCTTCAACATCAAGTCATATCATATCATATCGGACGATGAATGAAGCCGGTGAAATGATGCTCAAATGATCCCAGTGTCCATGGAACTAGAGTTACCTGATATTTGTCTCTCAGGATACGGCAAAACCCCAGAAAAGAACTTTATCCAGGTAACTCGCCCTGACCAAGATTCAAAGTCAGGACCTCTTGAACATGAAGCAGACATGCTGCCATCAACGTTACTCAAGCAAGCATTTAAAAGTGACAGCCCCAATCATAGATTTACTGGCATGTAAAAGAACTTCTGTAGAATGAAATTCCAACATAACACAGTACTGATGTGATTTAGGTATTTGGCAGCATTGCTAACAAAGTCATTGTTGTGGGAAAATCTGGTCTAAGTACATTTGTTACCTAATTTGATTTAGTTTTTCTTTGTCTATTTTTATTTTCTATTGTGGATACTTGTTGAAAAGCTATTGATATTCAAATCCGTAAAAATTATATAGAGGTACCATTTAAAACACGAACCTGTGGTGAACTTCGGTTAAACCAGAAACACCTACAAATCATATAAAATAAACAAATATATATTACATAAATATAAACAAATGAGTCAAATAAATAGGCTTTCTTGAATTAAAACAAAGAGCAGTTAAGTCTGCACTCCTTTTTTTGTATTTAACAGTAATGCATTTCACAGTAGTATCTACTGTGAGTGCTTCTTGAAAAGCTACTAAAAATAATATCTAGGTATGTAATAAACTATCACTATTTATTATTGAACTCTCTCTATGGTTTAAAGCCTGATAAATTGCCTGTTCAATGTAGTAAAAGCGTATAGATCTATATCCGATAAAGACTGAAGATAGAAAAAATAAGTTTACAATAAAGAAAAAATTACTTATTTTATATATTTTGTATTTGCTTCACTGCTAGTAGCTTCAATTTTTACTTATGATGACTTATTCAGCATTAACTACATAACTGAAAAAAATGCAGAACTAAATTCTCTCAGGAATATTAACTATTATTTAAAGGAACAGTAACTTCACGATGTTTTCTGAGGAATTATGGTAGCATCAGACTGAAAAATTCAATGCCATAGCCAGGATTTGAATTACAGATCTCCCCGTCTCAGTCTGGTTGCTCTAGCCATTGAGCTACCATGGCCAACATGCTAGCATGACATTTAATTATCCAACTGACTCCCATTTTTCCCAGTAAACCACTAGGGGTTCTCATACACAATGAGATATGTGCCTTTTGTGGTGACTTATTATGCTGTAAAATTTGAATTTTTGTAATGCAAGAATATGCAAGAATATCATTACCTGAAACTTTGATGCCAGCAATGACTCGCTCTTCTTCTAGATCTTCCTCATCAGAGTTCCAGTCCTTCTCCTCTTCTTCTTCATCCTCTGCCTCATCTTCCTCCTCGTCATCTTCTTCCTCTTCAACCTCCTGGTCTGAAAGATCCGAGAGGTTGAAGCGAATGTCCAGATCTTGCTCCAAGTTGAACCTCACACTCTTTCTTTCTTCCTCTAGTTCCTGTCGCCGCCACATTTGTTTTTCTTCGCCTGGTATGTCATGCATAACTTATATCCAATGTTCAATACACACAAACATCAAATCATAAAACATCTCTCAGTATTTGCAGAGAATCCTTACAAATTTGTAAGCAGTTAATGTTTTTCAATAATAATTGGAAGTTCTTGAACAGAGAGGTTAATAACCACGCTATTAATTGAACAACAGTTATATTTGCACTATCTCACTTACTTTTGTTATATAATGTTTCAGGAACATCTGCTTCCAATATCAGCTGAATACCCAATTAGTATTCAAGACAACTTAAGTATTAGTCAGTTGTTAAGTAAGAATGGAAGTGAACTTTACTGAAACACATTTTGATTTTACAGAAGTAAATGAGGTAATGCAATGTTCAACTAATATTACCGTATCGAGATTCAACTGTATTGGAACACCACAGTGAAGCGAAAAATTATTAAATTTTAGATGAGTCGCATTTTTTACACATCTGCTTCACTTTCGTACCTATTTTGAGGACATGTTTCGCAAATCTTCGTTTGCATCTACGGCTCTTGTGCGACTGAAGCTAGATCCAGCGGTGTGGGTAATTCTGGGGTTGTTGCTGCCATCTGTTGATTTAGTGATGAACTGAAATGTGGGATTCTCTTCTAGCGGGATTTCAAAGTTCATTAGTTGGTTTTTATGTTTAGTGATGAACTGAAATGTGGGATTCTCTTCTAGCGGGATTTCAAAGTTCATTAGTTGGTTTTTATGAACTAAAGACAAAAAGAAGATTAATATCAGCGGACATAAAATTTATCAACAATTGCCTAAAACGTAACTTTTCTCCGAAATTTGTACGAAAAATAGTAAAATTTAACAATAACAGTATAGAACAATTAGCTGCTGAAAAAGCCGTGTTAAAAGCCGAAAAAACAAATCACTACAGAAAAATAACTAATATAGACCTCTCTTTGTATAACCTACATCTGAAAATTGTAAAATTACTAGGAAACACAGCATGGGACCACTTAGAAGCCAAATCATTTGAACATATCAATTATAAAGTCAAAGAGAAAGTTTATCGTCAAAATAAGAAACTAAAACGTAATCATAATCATTGGCAACCAAAACATAACAAAATTTCAGCAAAGAACACATCCCTAGATAGTGTAATTAATCTCTCAAAGCAAAATTTTAACAACGAAGAAAAAGATGTACTTAACCAAGGCCTAAAAACATGTATAACATACTCCAGCAACCCGGATGAATTCATTGCAGACATAGAATTAGCAGTAGAAGGCTTGGAAACCATGGACAAAAATATAATTAGAAAAAAATCAGCTCCTATATTGGAAAACTTAATAAATAAAAGGCCAATAAAACATTTGAAACAAATTCAGATAATTAAATCTTTAAGGAAAAAGGATGTAATCTTCTCAAGGGCTGATAAAGGGAACAAAATAGTAATCTTAGATACAGCTACATACAAAGAAAAAATGTTAGAGTTACTACAACAAAAAGAATTCCAGGAAATAGATTCTAATCCACTCAACCGATGCATAAAAGATGTACAAAAAACCATCATTAATAGTAAAATTTTAACAACTACAGAACAAAAAACTATCAAACCAGACAACCCTACCCTTGCAAGAATATATGGTTTGCCTAAAATACACAAACCCAACATACCCATGAGACCCATTGTAAATAATATAAACACTCCTACTTACCTTCTGGCAAAATGGCTAACCAAAAAATTTCAGTCCTTTCCACAATTCCATACTCTGAGTATAAAAAACTCTTTAGACCTGGTAGAAAAAATTCAAAATCTTAAACTAAAACCTCATGACACTTTAGTATCCTTTGATGTCCGCTCCCTCTTCCCTAGCATTCCATTAGACAAACTTTTGATTCAACTGAAAAAATGGCTAAATTCTATAAACCTGGATGCCAATGCAATAGAAGAATATGTGGCAATGACTGAATTATGTATACATCAAAATTATTTTGTCTTCGATGGAAAATATTACAAACAAATTTCAGGACTAGCTATGGGAAGCCCGCTATCACCATTTTTGGCCAATCTATACATGAGCTTTTTCGAAACACATATTACTAAAGCCTTCCCTCATATGTTTAAAACATGGTACAGATACGTAGACGACATCTTTGCAATAGTGCCCTACAAACTAATAGATGATGCTTTGAAACTACTCAACCTGCAAGAACCCAGCATACAATTCACAGTAGAAACTGAAGAGGACTGTACTCTACCTTTTTTAGACCTTAAAATCAAAAAAGGCAATGAAAAACTAGAATTTGGCATTCATAGAAAAGCAACACACACAGATAATTACATCAAAGCAAATAGTTTCAACCCAATTCCACACAAACATGCAACCATCAACAGTCTGACACACAGATTAGTAAATCTACCTCTCACCAGCAAGAATATCAAAACGAATACCATCAAATCTTACAAACTGCAATTAAAAATGGATATGGAAAAAACCTTGTAAATAAAAAACTAAAATTATTCAAACTTCAAAAGAAATTAAAACAGATCACAGCTCTCACACCAATAAAACAAGAAACTAGATTTGCTAAATTTACTTACCACCCCTGGGCCACAAAAAAGTTCCAAAAAATATTCAAGAAATACAATATAACATTGGCACCAAAAAACAATTACAACATTAAAAACCTACTTCACAGTAATAATACTGATAAGATAAAACCAGAGGAAAAGTCAGGCATTTACAAAATTAAGTGTAAAGACTGTGAAAAAATTTACATAGGAAGGACAAAAAGGAACATAGGCACTAGAAAGAAAGAACACTTCAGGCACTTAAGATACAAAAATATTGATAAGTCTGCAATAGCAGCTCATTTCTGGTCTGAAAATCATGAAATTGAAGATAGCACAGAATTACTAAAATACGTTCAAAAACATAGTGAACTCGTCATATGGGAGAGGATATACATAGAAAAACATAAAAACCAACTAATGAACTTTGAAATCCCGCTAGAAGAGAATCCCACATTTCAGTTCATCACTAAATCAACAGATGGCAGCAACAACCCCAGAATTACCCACACCGCTGGATCTAGCTTCAGTCGCACAAGAGCCGTAGATGCAAACGAAGATTTGCGAAACATGTCCTCAAAATAGGTACGAAAGTGAAGCAGATGTGTAAAAAATGCGACTCATCTAAAATTTAATAATATTACCGTGTTTCATACCTTTACTACTATGACACCCAAAGGCTATATTTATGGACTCATTTGTTTTCTTGCATGCTTTAAAATGCCATCAAAATCTCAGCACATTACGTTCAGAATTAAAGTAAGACCCAACTAATTTATCATTAACTGCTTACTAAGTGGACTATATAAAATCCTCTATTATTCTTAGGAGTATGGATTATGATACAATGAAGCACAAAATTAATATAATTTTGAGTCAGACTAGTAGTCCATGCTCCATATCAATATACAGGTTTACCTATAACATACTTCGTCCAGATGTTAGGAAGATCCTAACGAAATAAGTTCTAGGTAAATACTAGCAATATATGGAGCATGGGGTACTAGTTTGACTCAAATTATACTAATTCTGTATTTTTATTTAAAGTAAACAAAATTTACACTCGTGATGCTCTTTCTACAAGTCCTCAGAAAATTACAACACAGTAAGTTTTGCTATTTTCTTTGAGAACGTTTATTTTCACTAGGTAGCTAACTACACCACCCTAAAAACTGCACATCTGTAATCTGTTTCAGTATTATTTAAGCTCAGTATCTGCAGAAAAATCACAAAAGGAACCATATATGGGGCCAAGAAAAACTCAAGAAGACTTCTTAATGAAAAAATACACTAAACACACTTTTGAGCAACTGATCAGTATATACAACTGTACAATAAAGAAGCATTTAAAGCTAAAAATGTGTTGCAACATTTTACTTTCAGTTAAAAGTTAATTTTAGGTAAGCACAGCAGTTTAAGCAATGCAATAGCATACAGCTTAGCATTAAAAGCAGCTGCTGCATGAATATGTAAAGCATTAGGCAGTTTCTTTTCTTCCTCTGTCCTTCTTTCTTTATCAGAGAGACATTAAATTTATTAAGGTTTTCACGGCCGGCGTCGTTAACTCCACTAACTAAGTTTTCCGGGCTTGTAGGCCGTGGTCCATTTTCATTTCCTTCCGACGTTTTGCCGTTTCTACTGATTTAAAACCCTGAAGATGCCGAACGCAGTTTTCGGCGAAACATCGGAAGGAAATGAAAATGGACCACTGCCTACAAGCCCGGAAAACATAGTGGAATTAAATTTATTAAACTCATTCCATGGGGTTTTCACAATTCCCACCAAGACATATCTGATATATAGAGTTTTGATGCTGACATATTCAAGACACCTCTGTTCTCTGCAGGAACTATATGAGCTGGAAAGCTTGTGACAGCAGGAATGTTTTGTTCTAAACTGTATTTGTAACCAAACCATTTCTGTGATGAGGAATAACTGCAATTTAAATGCTTTGCAGCAGGAGCGGCCGGTGAGGCATTGTATTGATGGTGCCATAATTAAATAAATAAATTAATTAAATAATAAATAATAAATTAATGAATAAATACATAAATAAGGGTTATTAAAACATAAGTATGTGTACCAAATTTCGAACAATTTAGGTAATCTTATCAATAATTCATCTTATTTTATAATATATTGTACCAAACAGAATGTACAGGCAAACGGAAATAGATACTTATTACATCCATACTCTTGTTACGCACAGATGTAACGAGCACAGTAAAAGTTTGATAATACAATTCATGGAGAATGTGATACGACGCATTCGTGTACAATTTTGCGACAGAAAGACATTTATCTTAAGTCCCGTGCTTTACTGCACTCTAGCGGATAAAGCGTAAGTTATACACCACAGAAATCTCGGCACCACCTTCTCCCATAAGAAGCCGTGCATAAGCAGACATCCTAGCCCTTAACACAGGCGCTTATGAGGTAGATGGTGCCATTCTGGAATCGGCGCCAAGCCACGGAAAACAACCAGGACAGAGCGCTTGCGTTTAATGCGACAATTCACACGAGGGAGCAGATACTCAGCAACAATCTTTTTTGCGCAATTCCTATACAGTTCTCTTTCTTTCGTTTTCATACAGATGGTGCCATGGCATAATGACACTACCTCAGCAGCCGCCCCTGCTTTGTAGTCATACAACTGAGTCTGAAACAGAGGTAGGCACAAGCCTAGAGCCAAGCCAATTGAGGCAACAGTTGGATTCGTCTTGCTGTGTAACTGTGCCAATATTAAAGAAAAAAGAATACTATGGCATATTATTTTTCTTTTCCTTTATGCATTTTGAACACTTGAATGCTGTACTGACTCCCAGACTAGCATTACATTTAACTCTTATTCCTGTCCCAAATGCCAGAGAAAAGATAAAAGAATTATAACTTAGTATTCTGATGAGAAGCTCATAACAAGATGGCAAAACGTTGGCAAGTCTAATCAAGATGACACGGCCTTTACCATAAACTAAGGATACTCTTCAAGACACAGGCCGTGGAAGCCTACACATCCATTTGATTAAAACCTGTTTGTGCTTTGCACCTTCTATTTTTCCTAATGCAGTACAGTAAATTACAAATAAAACCTTTAAAATATACTGCCTTTTGAGAGAAAATAACGTAATAAAGAACAGGGTTCCCAGCCAAACTGTTAACCAAAGTATTGCATTTTCCTAATCACAATTTTGTATTTGTATTTTTAACACCCTCCTCCACTACTATTAGCTATCCAATAAGCATTTTTAAATGATTAGATGGAAATTAATTATTCTTCCACATTAGCCAATAGAAGGCTAAGATTTGGATAGGTTGAGTCAGACTGAAATCCCATAATTGGGATTTGTTGGAGAATTTAATATCATGCTGGCATGTTGGTCATGCTAACTCAATGGTTAAGAGCAACCAGGCGGAGATTGGGAGACCTGTGGTTCAAATCCCAGCTATGGCATTGAATTTTTCAGTCTGAGTCTACCTATTCAAACCTTTAAATAATATTACAGACCAATCTTCTAAAGAAAAATACTGTTACCTTGGACAGTAAAGTGCAACGAATAAGAATAATAAGCCAAATAATAAAATTTAACTTTCAGTTTAGTGGATATATTATTAAATAAGATGTGGATAAAAAGTATGCAAAATACATAACTCTAAAATATATTTTTGAAACAAAATACTAAAGAAAAATTACCTTAGATACAAAATACAACATAAAATAGCGGTCCCGGGTTCAATTCCCGGCGGTGGGGGTGGGGATTTTTCTCCGATCAAGATAATTCATCTTCCCCAGAGTCTGGAAGTATGAATGAGAGTGTGAATGTGTACATGATCTAATGATTAAAACCCAATGAATACGAGTTAACACCTTCGATATGTTCCAAATATGCTGCCAATATGACTACTGAAGTTTGAAAATTATTAATTTTGTTGCGAAAGTATCAAAAGTAAATGATGTAAACCTAAGTTAAACAGGTGTTACATATGAATAATGAAACTATTACCACAGTTTTATAATCATTAACAAACACCCATGTTGGAGATAATATTCAAGAAATAAGAAATGAACACACAACAAATTACAAAGCAAGCTCACTTCCCACCCAAGATTCTGATACTTCTTATGAGCATTTCTCATCAATAATATTCTTTCATTAACTGATAAACACTTGACACCTTCATAGGATAAAAATGATTTATATACAGGGTGTCTCTAAAGTCACTATCCATGTCAATGAAAACGCAATATTTCATTTCTTTTCAGATACTGGTATCTTAGTGCAAGATGTTTAGCACACAAGAACGGGTTGCCATTGTTTGTGTACAGGTACGCGGATTGTCATAGAAGATGCCAGAGCGGAATTTACTCGTAAGGGCACTCAATCGTCTGCTTGTGAACAAATTTAAGCGTACCGGCAGTATGTGTGATGAGACACATCCTGGACGACCATACGTCTTGGCAGAAACAGTGCAGCAGGTTCAAATTGCCAGTGATAGGAGTCCAAAGGCATCAATGCGATACCTCAGTAGGGATTTGAACGTCCCTCGCAACACAGTGTGGAAAATTCTACGTTTCACTCTACAAAAACGTCCGTATCACATTCAAGTTCTGCACCATCTTGAAGACAAGGATTTTGCCTGTCGTCGGGCAATGTGTTATGACCTCCTGGAATGTGTAGAGAATGAGAATTTAATGGACAAAGTTTTATTCTCTGATTAAGCCACTTTCCATGTTTGTGGAAAGTGCACAGACACAACAGCCGAATATGGGCATATGAAGAACTACATGAGGTATCAGAGTGGGAACGTGATAGACCGAAAGTCAATGTTTGATTGGGTATGACAAACACAAAACTGTATGGCCCATTTTTCTTTGTCGAAAGGTCAATAACAGGTAACATCTACCTCAACATGTTAGAACTGTTCCTTGAACCGATGGCATACTGGATACAGTTGTGTTTCAGCAAGATGGTGCGCCTCCACATTTTGCAAACATTGTTCATGATTACCTGAACAGAACCTTTCCAGGGAGATGGATAGGCAGAGGTTCACCTTGGCTGTGGGCTTCCCGTTCACTGGACCTTACTCCTTTAGACTTTTTTGCATGGGAGTACATCAAATCTAAAGTGTACACTAGCAAAGTGAATGGTCTGCCTGAGTTACGGAATCATATCAGGGAAGCAGCAGGTCGAATTACAGTTGACATGTTACAGTCTACATTTCGTTCCACTACTGAGATGGCATATGTGTTTTGAACTAGATGGAGGTCATGTAGAAGGAACTAGAATATGTGTAACACTTCAAAATAATATTGATTTTTCAATCACTGTCTTCCTTCATTGAAATGGATAGTGACTTTAGAGACACCTGTACTTTCCTTTATGCAGTAATTCACTCTTCATGAATGTTTTCTACAAAAAATGCTGAGATAAATTCTTTGAGTTTATGTTCAAATTCTTCTTGGGAAGCAAGCCAGTTGAAAAGACGATTAGAAATTGACGTTTTGGGAGATACATCTCTCCCATCATCAGGATATTTATTAAATGTTATAATCACAAATGAATCACTGGATATAACACAAATATAAACAAAGACAAAGCACTATCAATATTCGCATTACTGAACAAAAGACTGTTTTCAGTAAATTAAATACCAGGTCAGGAGATGACATGAGTATAGAAAATTAATTGGGTCAAAGAAACGTAACTACTTAACTTGATTCAAGTTGACAGATTTTAATTTTCAAGGCCGGTTTCCAAGAGGAGCTGAACTGAAATCCAGCGTCACGATTAAGCATGCTCCTCTCAGAGGAAATGGCCAAAGCTTCCTTAACTCTCCGCTCCCAGTAACTGTTACATTTTGCCAAGATGGTCATCTCCCGAAAGCTGGCTCTATGGTCGTTATCTGAATGTTATAATCTCTATCTGAACGCTCATAGTTTTCATCATTAGTCTCAACGACTGGGAGTTCTCAATACACTGGCCCACAGAGCTTTGTCTATCTCTGATACCAGCCACTTGAAACAGGAATTACAACACCTGAGACTCACTTTCTGTCAAAATGGCTACTCCAAATATGACGTTGAAGCCAAAGCTAGGAAAGGGAAACCTTTAATACAGCAAGCATCAGATAAGCCTACTGCTACAGCCTGCATCCTGTTTACCGGCACCCTATCTGGCCGAATCAGCAGAATTCTCACCAAATACAACATCAGGACCATCCACAAGCCACCTCAGAAGATTAAACAGCTATTGACACCAGTGAAAGACAAACTGGACTTCCAAGTTCCGGGAGTGTACCGCATTCCCTGTGTATGTGGGATACTGTATAGGAAAAACTGGAAGAACCATTGCTACCAGAATAAACGAATATGAATGGAGCATTCGTTTAATGCAACCTGAGTCTGGACTGGCAGAGCATTGTTTAGATAACGACCATAGAGTCAACTTTCGGGAGACAACAAATTTACTGAAAACAGTCTTTTGTTCAGTAATGCGAATATTGATAGTGTTTTGTCTTTGTTTATATTTGTGTTATATCCAGCGATTCATTTGTGGTTATAACATTTAATAAGTATCCTGATGATGGGAGAGATATATGCTCCCGAAACATAGATTTCTAATCATCTTTTCACCTGGCTTGCTTTCCGAGAAGTACTTGAACATATTTATTGCCAGGAAAGCTTCAGGTCTTATCTTTGAGTTTAGATTCTGAGCTTTCACTACTTTACAACACAGACACATGTATTATGTTTTAGTTATATCAGCCACAGTTATTTTTTTAGCTTCATGCAATGTTAGTTTTCAATACACATTCCATTTACATTTGACCAAGATTTGGTTGCTGACAGATGGTTCAAAATAAAAATCTCTTTCACTAATTTATATTTTAAAGGACTCATCCAAAAGTATCTTTGCAGTTACTACTAATATATTTTGACATTCATGAATCTCTCTTTAAACGCCTTCTTTGTGCTAAATATGACATCAAGTTTAGCTACTTCCATAAAGTTTGTTGGTTTCATATCATCAAGCAAAACTAGACCTTTAATATCAGATGCAACTGGCATTTTAATATGCCTGGCAAAGCAATTCATTGAACTTCTTAAAAATTTATTCACATGCAAGTACAAAAATGGGGCAAGTGGTTTATAACTTTGAAATCACAAATAAAATGGCTTGCATTTTATTCAGTTCTTGGATTTCTTCCTTTATGTTGTTACAAGATTGCTATATAGTAACTTAGCAGTAACTTATCTTGATATCAAGCAATTCTAAAGCTGACTGCAACTGCTGTTTGGAATCTTGAACTGTAGAGTATTTCAGTTGAAGCACTTTGTACCAGACATGGCTGTGAACTGGCTCCAACAAATTTGACTGTCTTTGAATAAATAATATACAGTAGAAGCCCAAAATAATGCAGTTGTTGGGGAACATGCTTAACCCCCACACTATAATGATTCCGTGGTATATCAAAATGTGAGCTGAGATGTGACAAAAGTCGATCCCACGGAGGTGTAGGGAAACATTCGCGCAATAATAAATTACAGTAGATAGGTACACAAAAAGGTATGTACTATAAAGTACAACACTTTTAAATACAATTACTCACTAGTAATGCTGCAAGTGTATTCCAGTCCTGAAATCAATTGCACTTTACACTATTTGTATTCTCAACACGTGACTCAACACTCAAAAGGTGTAATTCAGACTGAAATAATATTTTAACTTTCCCAGATCTTAGAATTCCTGCAGACATCAATGTTTTAGCCGTTACAGAAAACCTATTTTTCCATGTCCTGTTACAGCAATAAAGTGGCCAAATTCAATGCTAGGTGTGTGATGAGGGTGAAAATTGTACTGCAGAAACACTCTTTGAAGACATTTATAAACTCAACTTTCAAAAGTAAAAAAATGATTACAAATAAGTTTAAAAAATATGGTTTTATTTTTCGGGGGACATACTTTCCCCCGTGTTAAATCCGAATCTGCGGTATTTTGGACTGCGCTATTTTGGGGTTCTAATGTATATTATCTAGGAATAGTTAAGCTACCAATTAACAACAATTAATCTGATTTAACAGCTTCATTGATTACATGTAAACCACAACAATAGGTTTATTATCTTTTATTCATCAGCAATTTCTGTATCCATTTCCACTTGAAGCTTTTTCAGAAATTATGCGTGCTTGGAGGAATTTAGTAACAGTGACGCCAAAACTGATTTAAAAAAAATAAAAATATAAATAACTATCTGTAATCGACTTTTAAAACTTTGCCACTTACATTTTTATGTTATTGAGGAACTAGTTTCGGAAACCATTGTGTCCATTATCAACCTTGAAGGTCCAACTGAGTCCAAAACAATGATAATGCAGTATTTGAAGGTGAGCAAAGGGGCACATGCATGATTCGAGTATAAATGTTACCTACTCTCCTGACCATTGTCCAATGGGATAGGCTCCCCTCCCTCACGACGCCATGTGATGTTTGGCTGTGGAGACCCAGTAACATCACTGTAAGCTGAATGTACATCAATGCCAATGAGCAATTATTCCTAAGCAAAAAGCTGCTAATGTTATAAAATCTGAACATCGCTAAGAACTAACCAACCTCAAAAAAGAACTGTCTATATGCCTGGCCACTAGACTTTAATTATTGAGGATTTATGAGAGGAAAGTAAAACATTTCTTGCTTCTAAGAAAGAGTTATTCAAACCGCACACAGTAGTGTTTTATTTGTTTTAAAATTATTTGAATTATTTTAATTGGCTTTTATAACCTTAATGAGATTTTGCTTTGACTTCGTATCTTTCAGTCATTATTTTATTCCTCTGACTTACAACCTTTTTACCCAGTATAACAGCAAAATATATGAGGAAAAAAAACTCACTTTTATTTAGTCTGTGTAAATCCTTTCAATAAGAATCCTGATATTATGTATATTCATTTACATGACTCCGTCCACTTTTCCACAAATTATTTTTACAAAAACTTACTATCTATCTCATTAATCTAGAAAGAAAACCTTTCATTGCAGATACTAAGGGTAAACAACAAACTGAAGCGAAGTCAAAGTGGGTCGATATATGCTACCCTTGAAATTCCACTATTTGTATGACCATAAGAAATAAACAACAGCAAATTAACATGTCAAAAACATAATTGTTTGAAAATTCAAACAAATAATAAATTAAATTAATTGGGAGTCGATTAATAACACAAAACAACACTCACTTTTAAATTTTCCCGGAACCGGTTTCTGAGGCCTTCCCTCTATCTTCAGCCGGACATCGATGTCCGGCTGAAGATAGAGGGAAGGCCTCAGAAACCGGTTCCGGGAAAATTTAAAAGTGAGTGTTGTTTTGTGTTATTAATCGACTCCCAATTAATTTAATTTATACAACAACACTGTTTTCAACACTTCCATGAAAGGATTTAAATAATAAAAATCTTAATAATGATGACTGGTACAAAAGTCTCTGGCATAACTGTGTGTTTTAATTAGATATAAATGTTTCCTGTCTCCTATTTTCCTTTATTTATATCTTATGGTTTACAAATTATACAAAATATATAGTCATTCCAAATAGGACTTCAAAGGCTAATTGATCAAAATATATATATGTTTTATTTGTCAGGCAAACATCTTAAAGATATACTACTTTAATCAAAATCATTAGAAACATGTTTGTGTAATGAGAGGTTTGGGCTGGAAGGATTTTCTTGTATTGCATTTTTAGAAGATGCCAAACTTAAAACCTAGCTTTCTCTCATGCACACAAACTCATTCAAGCAAGCAAAACATTCTTCTAAGAGATATAGACATTTTGATGTGCCTAAAAGGTTAGTACCAGTATTAGGTAAAAATAGGTAATGAAATGAAAAACAAACAACAAACAAATCACTTGCAAAAAAAAAAAAATCGTATCAAAAATATGTAGCTAGTTTTTAACTATTCTATAGGGTGCCATAAAATTACAGTATATGTGCGTTTTATTTTTGCAAAGTAAATTTATGTGTATAATTAATGTCTTAACACTCAAAAATCACAATGCATTGCAATCTATGTTTCTAAACCAGAAGAAAAGTCAGCAGTAGCATTTCATTTTTGAAACGAAAATCTTGACATTGATCCAAATCCAAAATTATTAAAAGGAGTGATAAACCAAAATTAACAACATGGGAGAACATATTTATATGGAAAAATAAGGACCGCATAATGAATTTTGAAATCCCACCAGTACATAATTTGACAAAGAAGTTCATAGTTCCACCACCAGAGAGAGGAGAGCAGACAACAACAGATGCTAGTTGGAGAGAGGTTGAAAATAGAGGCAATGGCCTTTGAAACTAGTCCCTCAATAATATAAAAAAAAGTAAGTGATGAGTGTCAATAAACCGACTAAAAATAGTTTTTACAATTAATTTTGACATCACTGTTACTAAATTCCCCCAAACATACATAACTAATGTAGAGAAACTTATTTTACATAATCAAATTCTTTGTTTATAAATGTTAAAAAATAATTCAAGTCTTAATCCTGACTATGAAAAAGTAGTATCATACAATATGAAAAATTAATCAGACTACCTTATAAAAAATTGAGAAAAAAGAGAACCACAAGAGAACTTAACAATACAAAAAGTGTACTTTATAAAGTCCAAGAAATCCCACAGAAATTAAAACTCCCATACATAAAAATTCAGCCCTTTAGACATATTTAATACTGAACACTACAGTTATCAGTTTTGAAACAACTCATTTAAAATATCCTGCTACACTGATGGATCCAGCTTACCAAATAATGAAGTGATGGTGATTTTTTTTATGGTTGCTGTTTAAACTGTTCTGGTTATCAGCATCCCATTCTATGTTGGCTGTGAAAGAATACTTAATTTTGCTCAGAAGCATCTTTATCACACTTGAAGCTCTGCTGCCTGACATAAATCTATGATGCAGGACCACTAGCTTTACTTCCCTTCTGAAGGAAGCCATGTGAAGAACTTTTACATGAAAAAATGTTGCGGTTAAAAACAAAATGGGAGAAAAGATTACTACAACCAATCAAGATGAGAACACAAACAAGTTTCCTACACAAAGTTATGGAATTAAAAACAGATCTGAATCTTCCTAATTCTAAAGAAAACATTTTAATCAAAGAAAACCCACTGACTTTTGAAACAATTAATATTCAATTAGATTTAGAACAAATAGTTACAAAATCTGAAACTTCCAAACCTGTACTAAAAGCACTAGCATTAGAAACTGTGAACAATAGATATCCACCGGAAGAATGGTTGCATATCTACACAGATGGATCTAACTTGGACAACAACTCAGGAGCAGGAATTAAGTGTGCACTGTTCTCATTGTATCAACCAGCAGGACACCACACAACAAATTTTGATGCAGAAGTAACGGCTATTCATATTTCACTCCAACACCTTCTATACAGAATAGATAAATTTACAAATGTTGTCATACTTTCTGATTCTAAAGCAGCATTATATGCAATAAGTTCATATAAAATGAGGTCAATTCAAATTAAAGAATGTCACAAAATGATCCAATAACTTCAAAAACTACAGAAAAGAATATTACAGTGGATACCTGCACATTGTGGAATTGCTGGAAATGAATCAGCTGATTTTCTTGCCAAAAATGGTGCAAATTTAATTCAGAACAAAAGTAAAAACTGACCTCTTACATCCACAGAAAGATTAATTAAAAACAAATATAAAAACAAACAAAACTAATCAATATCTAACAAAGCCAAAGATAAAAAATGGAACATTTTAATTAAAAATCCAGAAATTATTCCAGAAATCCCACGTAAAGCTGCAGTAGCAAATTTTAGATTACTTACGGAACATGATTATTCGGCCAAACACCTACACAGAATAGCAATTTATACAAGTCCAAATTGTCCTCTGGAAATGACCGAGGAACATCTTTTAACCTATGAAGCCCTACCTGCTGGATCCACTACACAGAAATATTGGAGAGCAAGAGAGCAAATGGCTTCATTGCCAAAGCCTAGCATTTGAAAACAACAACATCTGATAAAATCCATCATCCTCCACTAGGTTTGAACATGTGACCTTGGAAACAAGAAGATAGCATATTACCCCTGGAGGATCACGCTGGTGGTACTGGTGCAGTATGCTCACACTTTTCTTTTCAGTAAAGATTAAGTTGAAATTCTACAAAGTTTGATGGTGAAATTTTAGCAATCCTTCTCATCTATACTATCTTCTATATCAAACAAAAATATGTAACAGAATTTTAATATTATCTGACTCTAAAGCAGCTATAACATCCATAACATTTCACACAACAACTAAATCTGCATGTTGTAGAATGCCCCAAAATTATATAATAATTAGTTTAAATAGAGGTGCTTCAATGAATGTCAGCACACTGCGCAATACAAGGAAATGAAACAGCTAATTTTCTGGCCCATTAAAATCATTTCATCCACTGTATTATAACTCAAAAGAATAATTACACAAAAGCAAAGCAATGGAAAAATCTAAATAATGCAACACTAGAAGAAAATCCTGCATAGTAGATTTTAGGTTCTTAACAGGCTATGACTGCCTCAAACATCTTTATAGATTGGCATAGCAGAATCTCCTATGTGACCTTTCTATGAACTTAAAGATGTCGAGAGAAAACATCAACTATACTGACCAGCTTTCAATCAACATACCAAAATGTCACAACAAAATACTGCAAGGCAAGAGCCAAATGGCTTCCTGCCCAACTGGCAAATATTAGACAACAAAAACTTGTATTCAAAACACCTATTCTTTCTTTTCTACTAATCTTAAATGTCTGTAATGCGAATTTCCAAACACTCATATGCAGTTCTGAAGGTGGTATGTCTTCACTAGAACTCCAACCTTTGCTATAACATATAATTAGAGCAGAAGTTGAAATTCTGCTAAGTCATTCTTAGGACTATTATGATAAATTTTCCTTGGAGAACATTTAGGTGATCATTCAAACGTAAGTATTAATAGCTCCTTGTGTAATTTTACTACATTCTTTTCATTTATTATCAATTAAAAGTACAGAACATAGTACAATATAATACTTGTGTTAATCACTGCCGAGCATCAATCAAATAACTGAAATTATTACACTAATTCTTAAAGTTTTACATGTATCACAACTCCTGACTAGAATTAATTACAGTCTGTACCCTGCAATACTTTCAAGTCACTTTGTCTATGGACAAAATGTCTATGATAACCATGCCTAAAAGCAAATATGCCTACATATAATATCAGTCTACATGTAACATACCCTAAACTTTTTGGTCTACATTAAACATGTAAGACAATACTGAGGAATACACGTTTAATTGAAACTATGGAAGCTGCCATTTGTACTACTAAATTGATATGATTGTTCACAATTTATTTATGCAATCTTGGGGTTATATAAGAACTTGGCTGCAGTTATTACACATGTGCCTTTTTGATAAAGAACTGTAAGATAAACAGACTACTTATGTGTTTGATGGTTGGCATTCTAACCTCCAAAACTTAGATCCTGGGTCTGATCCCTGCTTGCACATTGAGAAGTTTTCTTTACCCAGGATTATTCTCTTTCCTCCTTTGAGTCAAGAAGTATGTATAAATCTAAAGATAACCTAAAGATTAATACAATCACAAGCAATTTATACAATCACCATTTCCATGTGCAACTGTTTCAAAAGTAAAGCCACTGGTATAAATGAATGAATTAATAAATGCAGCAGCAAAAGTTATCCATTATGAAGCTATAAAAGGAAGCTTATTCCATTTATACCAAAATATCCGGTACAAAGTTATGTGTTGACTTAAAACATCCTTATCTTTACAGTGAAACTGTAAGAAACGAAGTGCATCTCTTGATGATCTCTTGGAAGGCAGAAAATCTATACAAAAGTGAATCGAGAAGATATTGACACATTGCTTCACTCACACTGTTTATTCACAGGACATGTTTCAAGAGCTCTCGCTCCTATCATCCGCTGATACTTGACTAGTGCAAGTTGTAGTGGTTTCCTCTTTCTCCGTTTTGTCAATAGATGGCGTGATGTACTTGTCAAAGATGTCCGGTGGTGGAGTTTCAAAATTCATGACTCGATGACGATTTTTGTTGATGAAGATTTTTTCCCATACGGAAAGGTCTATGGGGTGATTAACATATTTTATTAGAGATGTTTCCAAGTTGATGTCATGTCTAGTATTCAAAAAATGAAAAGCCACTGCTGATTTTTCTGTTTCACCATTTTTAATGTTTCTTAGATGTTCTTTAGTTCTGATGTTAATATTTCTTTTTGTTTTTCCTATATAAATTTTAGGGCAAGTTTCACATTTGATCTCATCTCATCTCTAATAAAATATGTTAATCACCCCACAGACCTTTCCGTATGGGAAAAAATCTTCATCAACAAAAATCGTCATAGAGTCATGAATTTTGAAACTCCGCCACCGGACATCTTTGACAAGTACATCACGCCATCTATTGACAAAACGGAGAAAGAGGAAACCACTACAACTTGCACTAGTCGAGTATCAGCTGATGATAGGAGCGAGAGCTCTTGAAACATGTCCTGTGAATAAACAGTGTGAGTGAAGCAATGTGTCAATATCTTCTCGATTCACTTTTGTATTAATTTGTGCTTCACTGTCCCTACGCTTCTTCCAAGTTTATACTTTGTCAGAAAATCTATGTTACCATCTTAGAACATCATTGAAATGTGAAAGCGAGAGAAAGGGCGAGAGACAGAGAAGAAGGGGTTGTGTCTCTTTAAGCAAAAATATTTGAAAAAGACCACTAGAGTTACTACATAATCTAAAGCATATTTCAATGAGGTTTGCTATCTTCCAACAGTTGTTCCAGCCTCTGGTTCTTGATGTGAAAAATTCACTGATATTCACCTTAACTGTTTCAATATTATCAAAATTTCTTTCATATAAGAAATGGGCCATGGATATGAATAGATAGTAATCTAATTATGCAAGATTACTGCTATATGCTGAATGTGGCATCCAGGTGATTCCCTCCAATTCCTAGATTTTGTCCATTGTTCTTTAAGTGATATAAAGTTTTGCCTTGTCCTGCTACAATAAAACTTTACATGTTCCTATTAACTAATGCCAGGTATGTTCTGTGCCATGGCATAGTAAGTTGGAGCATTATAATCTGGTTCTCAGCCATGGATTGTGCCCAGGTTTAATCTCACATGTGGGTCTGCAGATTTTAGGTCCTAGGTACAGGACTGGTGCCCGCTTAGCCTCATGAGGAATTTGAGGAGCAAGCTGCAATAGGTAGCAAATCCCAGTCAAAGAATAGCAACTTTCTGGCTGGGGTGTCAAGCTGCTGACCACATCTCCTCCCCATATTGATAAGATGATCGCCCCACCTCTGCCTTTGCATGTGAGCATGACGTCAGCAGTTGGGTTGACAGACCCAGGCTCTGATTTGAGCTGTTACACTGTGGATTAAAGATTTCTTGTTTTTTATAATGACAGGTATTTCTGCCTCAAAACATGATGAATTCGTTCCAGTTGTGGGAATAAAGATCTGCACCAACTTCATGTCTATCTGAGCACATTTCCAGTGCATCACACCTTCAAATTTCACCACATATTTTGAAGTTGAACCAATTTCTTTGACAGGTTGACAGGAATTAAACCACTGTTTTCAGGCTCAGTGTTGTGGTAATGTACCCACTTTTCATCACATGTGACAACTCTCCTGATAAATGTATCACCCCTGAGATTAACAATAAGCTGGCCCCTGATATCAGCATTAATTTGAGCCTGATCAGGTGGTACAGATTTACAGCTTCTGAACATACTGTTTTTGGTGTCCTATGAAGCAATAAGTTCTTCTGACAACTTCCAAGTGCTTGTCTTGGATTTTTTTCAACTCTACATGTCTTCTCAATATTCCATAGCTTAGGATCCCCAGAACATTATAAATCTTTAATGTTTTCATCTTTAGTATTGTTAAAAGTTGTCATTGTGGTACTCACTAATGACACTTTCCCCTTTGACACTACATGTTTTCAAAGCTATGGCAATAGGTTTTATAAACTTGTTTCCAGTAGGACTTCAGAAGAATTCTAACCTCAAACTTTTTGGCCTCCATTTTAAAATCTTATTTTCCAACTGCTGACTTTTAAAATGTTAATGAAATAGCCATTTAAGTAATACTGACAATATAAAAATATACATATGTATGCCAATAATATAAATAAACTAAAAAACCAACATTAATATATTATACTTACATAAGAGGCAAACCAATTAATGGACAACAGATGCTTTCCACCCTTATTTAAACCACTGGTACAGAACATATATAACCAAATTCAAAAGGTCTTACAGAACTACAAATAAAATAGATGGGCTGGCAAATTGAATTTCAATTTGATTTGTTATAACTCAATTATGTTTCAATATGAAATTCTATAGAAATAATAAGAAAGAATAACTAAAGAATGATTCTTTAATCACTCAGTTATTAGGTTGACATACATACTCCTTCACCTCATCCTTAGGAAAGTAACCCTCTGAGCTATCCCCTTAGCTTCCCTTAGATTCCTGTATGTTTCCCCTTAGGGTGGAAATACCAAGTAACATTCAATGGCGTAAGTTGAATGGCACGTTACATTGGTTGAAGGCAGCCACTTACTTAAAATGCCATATCACTCTAAATATAGGGTTGTCATATAGATTGAAGCTGTACCCTCAGAATAGGAGACAATGAAAATTAAATATAGACCACGCAATATGCAAACATCATTTAGGCATCATTTGTGTAGATAATTATTAGTAGACATTTTGATGTTTGACTAATAACCATAGACATTCTGTCTGTCAACACTTTTGTGACAAAGTGACTATGAATTCCTGAAACAAATGCACAATGATTTATATTGTATTACACACAAACACTGTATAGGTAAACACTGCCAAGTACCATGAACACACACTACTAATCTCTATATCAAAACAAACAAATCTCATTTGATTATTTTCAGAGTAAAATTCAAGTCTTTCAGATCATCCAAACAACTGGAGTAAAATTCAGTCACCAAATGAAACATGTTTTGTATATGCCATGACTATGGTCCCATATCATTGTCTTTTCAGACTATACAATATATGATTACTTTAAATTGATGCTTTAGTAACAAATGCAGAGTAATATGAGTTGCAGAATTAGAACAGCAAGCATGCTAATTTTAAGCTTTTCTCTTAAACTCTAGCTTATTACACACAGTTTTAAATCATATGTTAGCAGTGCATAACAACTAGAAGCAACGCCTTTTAACTTCTGAATTTGCCTTGCAGGTATGAGGGAGTTCAGAATTAAAAGTAGAGTGAGACGACAGAAAAATTATAATGAGCAGCAGTAGTTCGCTGAACTACTGATCCTCATGTATAATTTTGCTTCATGTTAAATCCATGCAGGTATCTCGGGTGAGTTAAGGCAATCTGGACATGATTTTCTCTTTTAATATATTTTCTGGATATGCATTACTTCTAGCTATTTTGAAAAACTCTTGCATTTTTCTTTAGATGGATGTGCAATTTTTTTCTTCTAAAATACTTGGATATAATTGGTAGAGGAAGTACTGCATTGAACCCAAAGCCTAATATAGAGATTTTATCAGAAATACATGTTTTAAGCTCCCTGAATAAAGCAAGTTGGAGAAAGGTGTCTGTGTATCTGTACAAGCTTCACTCAAAGAGAAATAAATTCAATATCTTACAAGGATTTAAAATTAATATTTTCAAAAAATTCCCCCAATTCCAACTACCTTTTACATGGAACATTCTTCCTTCCATTCTATTTCTTTAAAATGGCCAAGAATTTTGGCAAAAATGTATAAAATATTTATATGAATATTAAAATATTTATCTTGGATTTTCAGGAATAGTCTATGCAGTGCTTTTCATTTGTAATAAGTTTTCTATAATGTTATGTAAGACATATAAAACAATTTACTACACACAAAAAAACTGAAATCTCTTTAACATAGATATTTTAATTTTAAAGAATTCTTTGTTCTAGTATAAATTTGAAGATATTTGTTTTTGGTTTGAATTGTCCAATACTTCGTCTTTTTTTTAAGTGCTGTCACCAGGTTTCTCAGAACTTTGTGGAAACAGCAAAGCATTTCAAAACTACTAATCCTTAAATCCTTTCATGGAAGTGTTGAAAACAGTGTTGTTGTATAAATTAAATTAATTAGGAGTCGATTAATGACAAGTGAGTGTTGTTTTGTGTCATTAATCGACTCCTAATTAATTTAATACTAATCCTTGTTTCAAATAAGCTTGATCCACATCTCTTAATGCTCACATTAACTAATCCCTTCTCAATGGTTGCTGACGTAAAGACTGTTGTACAGTAAAAATGAGTTTATTACTTAACATGATAATATATCTTAATATGTTTGAAAAGAATTGTCAAATTTATATTTTCATAACCATATGAATTAAATATATTTCATAACACAGTTAATTTATCTGGAATGGAGGACCCTTTGCTTCAAACCTGCCTCTTGAGATGACTGACGATAGCACATACATTTATCGGTAGTCCTGACATAGTTGTTTATATTACATTTATCGCTGACCTTGCTTTGAAATGGATTTGTCATACATTACCATTCAACGTATGAATTGAGTTACATTGTAAACCTGTATTTTTTTAATGCCTTTACATCTTTATTTGCATGATTTTATATATATATTTTGGCAATTATTATGACATTTACTCCAGGTTTCCATGTAAGCAATGTCTATGGCGCTGAAAGCATTAGCCAATTAGGGGAAAGGGGAAAGGAATGTAACATGGTGTGATAGTGTCAGTGGGCAAGGTTATTTGAAACAAAGATTATATGAAGATCTATTATTTCAGCCTCTAGTTCTGCCTTTGTTAACATTAAGAAGATATAAAATATGCTTTCGTAAGAACATTTGCAGAAGAGAGAGAAAAATAAATAGCAGCTAGAGAAATCATTATAAAAATTATTTGTGGTTGGTTTATTGACACTCATCACTTACTTTTTCATATATTTATGAGAGACTAGTTTCAAAGGCCCTGGCCTCCATTTTCAATCTCTTCCCAACTGGCATCTGTTGTTATCTGCTCTCTCTGGTGGTGGAACTATGAACTTTTTTTGTCAAATTATCTGCTGGCGGGATTTCAAAGTTCATTACGCGATCCTTATTTTTCCAGATGAATATGTTCTCCCATGTTGTCAATCTATTTTGGTTTATCACTCCTTTTAATAATTTTGGATTTGGATCAATGTCATGGTTTTCATTCCAAAAATGAAATGCTACTGCTGACTTGTCTTCTTGTTTCAATCTGATGTTTCTAAAGTGTTCTTTGACTCTGGTTTTTAAATTTCTTTTTGTTTGACCTATGTAGTATTTTTCACAATTCTTGCAATTTATTTGGTATATTCCAGATTTGTTACCTGAAGGAATTTCATCTTTTGTTTTTGAATTTAGTAATTTTAAAATTGAGTATCTATTAGTAGGTGCCAAGATGATATTTTGTTCCTTGAATATCTTTTTAAATTTATTAAATGTTTTTGGATGATATGTGAATGAACTGAATATGCTGAAAAGAGAAAGAAAAAGAAAGCAACAGCATATTCAGTTCATTCACATATCATCCAAAAACATTTAATAAATTTAAAAAGATATTCAAGGAACAAAATATCATCTTGGCACCTACTAATAGATACTCAATTTTAAAATTACTAAATTCAAAAACAAAAGATGAAATTCCTTCAGGTAACAAATCTGGAATATACCAAATAAATTGCAAGAATTGTGAAAAATGCTACATAGGTCAAACAAAAAGAAATTTAAAAACCAGAGTCAAAGAACACTTTAGAAACATCAGATTGAAACAAGAAGACAAGTCAGCAGTAGCATTTCATTTTTGGAATGAAAACCATGACATTGATCCAAATCCAAAATTATTAAAAGGAGTGATAAACCAAAATAGATTGACAACATGGGAGAACATATTCATCTGGAAAAATAAGGATCGCGTAATGAACTTTGAAATCCCGCCAGCAGATAATTTGACAAAAAAGTTCATAGTTCCACCACCAGAGAGAGCAGATAACAACAGATGCCAGTTGGGAAGAGATTGAAAATGGAGGCCAGGGCCTTTGAAACTAGTCTCTCATAAATATATGAAAAAGTAAGTGACGAGTGTCAATAAACCAACCACAAATAATTTTTATATTAATTTTGACGTCACTGTTACTAAATTCCTCCAAACACACATAGAGAAATCATGTTCAGGGGTGTTTGTTGTTTGTGATTGTGATTTTTAACTCTTGTGACTCCTAAACATAAAGAGATATTTACAATGTTGCAATTCCTCGTCAATACATTTAGCTACAATGCCATGTGCTAACGGATACCTCCTTCTTATAAATTTCAATTTTTGCTCACATACTTGTAATTTTCATTACTTTTTTCTCTATACTTTGCTAAACAAACCAGCTCTAGCACAATGTTTAGTTTTTGCACAAAGATACTCATACAGCTAACCAAGGATTGAAAGTTTTTTTCCAAATTTCTTTCAGTATTTTGATTTTAGATCAAATTGCTCAATGGACTGCATTATTCCAAAATAAGTTCACATGAGCACTAAAACAGCTTTATTTCTGTATACATAAGAACAAGGAAAATTCTTCCTCAAATTTTACAACTGAGCAATGTCTACCAGTTCAAAGTCATGGGGATTAAATCTGAATCTCATGAATGCATAGCATATCACTGCCATAATTGTACACATACATTTGCACATTATGCACATTTTTATTAATATGAGCGGAAGTCAAATGAAAACCTTCAGAGTGTAATTAAAAACATTTTCTGCTATTGTTCTGTAAATTGGTAGTACTATTACCAAATAATGTAAGGAATGACCAAAAGATGGCACAATATGCAGACAGGCAAATGAAACCACAATACCAGTTCAAAACAGTAGCTCTTCTTGCAAAAGCACCAAGGAGGAACAGTGTTTTGTCATATATTTTCTGAGCAGTGAAGATATGAAATATATTGTCACCCGAACGTCGGAGCACCCTGTGGGGCTGGCCGCAGGTGGGGTCGGGCGTGGGGCGTTCTGGCCGCGCCTACTCATTTGTCGCCTGTCACTAACTGAAGGGACGATTAGGAGAGGGATCGCGGGCCACTGTGCCGTCCCTTTCCCCTCCCCCTGGATTCTCGAACGTGCGGATTGTTTCGTCTAATCTGGAAACTTCTAGATTGGCCAGCTGACCCTATATAAGCAACACATCGGGCTGGAAGTCAGTGAGTGTTTGGCGAACAGCTGTGAGGAGCGCCCAGTGAGGGGACGACTGCGTACGTGCATCGGAGGAGTTTACGTAATCGCGAGTGCAAGTGGAATTGTAACGGACGAACTGGTGAATCGTAATTGTGTGCATTACGTAATTTTATGTAATTGGCAAGTGTTTAACTGTAAGTCGGTGGAAATAAAGAACATTTTTGAGTGGTGCAATTGGACTTTTCATTTCACGAACCCACAAAGTCACAATATTAAAATCCATCAGCAAATGAAGGTCCAGTATGGTGATGCATGTCTATCACTGTAGCAAGTGTATGAGTGAAGTAGACAGTCCAGAAATGGATTCTTTGCAAAAATGATTATAGGAGATGAAACCTGGCTACACTACCACTAACAAGAGACAAAGATAGCAAGCAAAGAACATCAAAACCTGAAACGCCCTCAATGCAGCCACCCATAGAGAAGGTTTTGGGATGAATGAGGAGTTGTCTTGGAACACTAAATGACTATGGGAAACACAGTCACCAAAGCATCATATTCCACAAGCCAATAAGCTTTCATTAGCATTATTGTTTCTAACAATCATTAATGCTTTAGCAGCTGAATTTTCACAGAACCAACTTTTGCACATTTTTAGTATAACAATGTAAACAAGCAATATTGTGTTGTATTTAAAAATGTTTAAAATATAACAAGTTGGAAATTAGAACAATTTTATGCTTCATTTACTTTATTTTGAAGAGAACATGTTTCAAGAGCATTTGTTCTTATCATTAGCTGTAGATAGATTGATGGGCTAATTGGAAGGTCGCCCATCTGAACCACTTAGGTGGTAAGCCTCACGTTCAAGACATCCCGAATTCTAGTCTCAGTGAGGGTGATTTATCTGAATAAGATGTTTTACATGATTTTCCCTTATCCTGAAAGATGAATGTTGGGTAGCTCTAAGCTCTATGGATCCTGAGCTCATCTGAACATCATTTTACCCATTTAATTCAACTTACTAATTCATTCAACGTTCTAACATTGGAGGAAGTAAATTTAAACAACAAAAATGGAAGGTTCCCTAAGTGTGGCAAATGTTAAATATTGTTTGGATGTTAAATTTTTATTGCAATTCAATATGGTGTTATGTATGACTGAATCCAGTCGAAATAAGTATTTTACATTTAAGTATAAATACATAGACTCCATCCATTTTCCATCTGGCATCCATAAAGAATGTAATATATTTTCTTCCAGCTGGTATAATTTCTTTCCTCTTCTATGCCTCTTATCAACAAATTAGCTCATTAGGACATCCATCAACTGTAAAAACGTCTGGTTCCAAGCTAAACACCAAGGGAATAATGCCACTACTGTCCAATCAACATGAGAAGACTATGTCTGTATTGCTGCTAGTGGTCGTAACATGTACTAGTTGTATACAATATTAGTATTGTCACCGATCGCATTTTTTGTGTTGGAGTCGTGACAAGCCAGTGGCAGGCATGTACAAAAGAAAGAGACAGAAAGCTACGTGCGGGCATAAAGGAAAGAAACAGATAGTGAGGGGGCGCGAGTGCTTAACGCTTGCCGAGAGAGAAAGAGACAGTTAAGTGCAGAGGATCTACCCAAAAGTCCGAAAATCCTGGTCTCCTTCAACCCAGGAGCGATGGATAACTCTGGGTCTTTCCATAGGGCAATATCTGATTTCTTAAAAAGCCCTCTGAAATGTCCCGTTGCATTGTGATTGTTACCGAGCGATCCACTGAGTTCTAGAACAATGAGTGGAGGTATAAAAGCACCGCATCTGTCAAAGCCGGTAAGTTGCTAGTGAGCTATTAATTGTGTGTATGCAGGTATTTGAAGTGTACCACAAGTGAATTCTTTTGTTTGTTTACATGTGGTGAAGCAACGAGAGACCTTGTAGACTGTGTTTGCATATGTTATGTAATTTTGCTGCCGTCAGGGTTGTACAAAGTGTGTTTTTTACTTGTAATAAAGAGCATTTTAAATTTCTGCAAACAAGACAGTTAATAAATCCTTTCATGGAAGTGTTGAAAACAGTGTTGTTGTATAAATTAAATTAATTGGGAGTCGATTAATGACACAAAACAACACTCACTTTTAAATTTTCCCGGAAAAAAACCACAACATAAATCCAGAACCAAAATTACTAAAACATACAACAGGAAAAGAAGAACTGTCCACATGGGAACAAATCTTTATTTCAAAAAATAGGAACAAAGTATTCAATTTCAACATCCCCCAGAAGGATTTGTTTAGCAAGTTCCTCGAACCGCCACCAGAGGAGACCGATGACAAAATATTGCCAGCTACACCAATGAGAACAAGTCGATGTCCGGCTGAAGATAGAGGGAAGGCCTCAGAAACCGGTTCCGGGAAAATTTAAAAGTGAGTGTTGTTTTGTGTTATTAATCGACTCCCAATTAATTTAATTAAGACAGTTAATTTTACGAACCCAGCAAAGTCACAGTCTCATATGTATTTAATTACAATACGAGACCATAGTTTGAGTGTGATAACCAGTCAAGTATTGCAATTTGATATTATGATACATATATTGTATAACGTTTAATCTACCTTGATAAAAAAATATTTTTATACTTAAAATTTGTATGATGGCTATATACATTCATTTTCTAGTCGATGGATGTAGAAGGCCGTGTACGAAACCAGGTTATTAGCATAGGTATAGAATTGCGGTAACTAAGGGAACATTAAATATACATTATTGCAAAAATGAGTGATTCTGGTAGTGATATTAAATTTGCAGGAAATGCTGCTATCAATTCTGCACAAAATCTAGAAATAGATATGAGTCTGAGTATAAAAATTTGAACTGTGATGCAAGAACAAATGTGTCTGAAAAGGTTCTTCTAGCTTATTTTGGTAAGAAAACTGTAAATGAAATTAATTTTAACTTTACTGACTGAATGCGGTCAAGTAGGCCATTACGATAGTTGTTTTGTGTTTGTAATGTTTCACTTATGTAGATAAACAGAGTAACCACTCTAACTGTTTACAAAAAGTGGTTTTGATTTATTAAAAATTAAAATGGAGCATGGTAAACATGCAATATCATGCCAACAAGCTCAGAACAAGCACATCCATACTATTACACCCGTTTTGAAGAAATATGCAAACAAAATAGCAAATATGTTAGCATGATTATTCCTACAAAATGAACAGATTTTGGATGAATTTCCCCAAAACCTGCCTTAAAAATATATACTAAATATCATCTGGTCATGTCCAGATTTCCTTAAACCATAATGCATACACAAAAAGTGAATCATCTAAATGTAAGGGGTTGCATTATGAAATGAGGAATAGCCTTTTAACAACACATACTGGACATCTCTCTGGGGTCTATGTCCCACAGAGGTTTCCCAGCAGAAGAGGAACGCTGGTCACCCCTCAGGATGCTCTTGGGAAGGGTTTCCTCTGGCTCTTTGGTAGAGATCACTTCTACTACAGGTGCTATATCTCCAACACTGGGACTTACTCCAGAAACAGGACTTGGTGAAGTTGTTGAAGGTGAGTCCGTCTTTTGTTGCTGCTGCTTAGACTTCAGGAACATTGATCCTCCACCTACCAAACAGAAGGTCAACATTTCTAGAGCACTTGAAATCAGAAATTACAGTAGTTATATGCAAGCAATTTGAAAGAAATAACTTATCTGTCTAAAATTCACTCAGAAGAGATATACAAAAGGGTGTCAAAAAATAAACAGAATTATTTTTTTGCATTTAAAGCGCCCGCACATGAGATGGGTATTGGTAGTATCAGAGAGGTCTGACCTTGAGTGACAAAATAACGTACACATCTTTCACCTGGAGGTGCTGAGTTGGAGGGTAACAGGAGAAGTGTGAGGCCGTATTAACTGTACCCAACATGGATCTCAAGTTGCAGCAGCGCACTTCAATTAGATTTTGCATTCGTCTTGACAAAACTGCATCAGAAACATTGGAAATGTTGTAGCATGCCTACAAAGAGCAAGCAATGGAGAAAATTCAAGAGTTTGAATGATAATGAAAAAGTGATCATCTTGTTTTATCGAGTGTGAGTGTGTGGTGTTTTAGGGCCCGTCGACAACAAGGTCATTTGGGCCCATAAGCAAGGCATTGCTTACCATCACATGGTAGATAAGCAATGTACTGTTACTGCAAATTACTATTGTGAGGTACTGAAGGGGCCATTAAGAAGGAAAATTGCAACAAGACGACCAAATGTTCCTCAAATGGGATGGATCCTTCATCAGGATAATGTCCCCGCTCATCGCGCCATCAAGACTCACAAAACAATCACTGAATTAGGCAATGAGGTGATGCCACATACACCCTATTCACCAGACCTAGCCCTGTGTAACTTCCACCTATTTTCTGCAGTAAAAAATAGAGCTTTGGGGTCATCATTTTCGAGTGATCGAGAAATAAACATTAAAATTTTGGGTGTACTTAACAGACTATCAAAAAGGGACTTCAGGGAGTGTTTTGAACATTGAACTGAATGCTGGAATTGTATTGTGTCCGAGGGAGAATACTTTGAAGGTGTGTAATGGAGTTTGAATAAAGGTAAGCAGCAATTTCCAGTAAAAGACAATTCTGGTTATTTTTTGACATCCCCTGGTACCAGTGAATTTATCCTGACAAGTTACCTGAAATTTTACATATGTACATATAATAGAAAATACAGAATGAACTCAATGGCTTTCATGGTCAGTGTTGACCTTAAACTCAGACTTATAGGTTTAGGCTTATAGGTGATGGTCCATAAGACACAAGTTCAAATGACAATTCATCCGTAACTTCAATGGGCATCTTCAAGAATTTTTGACCTGTTAACCATTCTTTTTTTCCTTTTCCTTGTATTTTGTTGGATTTTTTAGGATATTAACTTACTATAACTTTAATGATTTGCTTATTTCTTAAATAAACTGAATTTATTTATACACCAAGCATTTTAAAATTTACAAACAATTCACTTAAGAATCTGGCACTACTATAGCTCAAGCTTCCCATAACATAACCTCGAGTTTTAAAGACACTAAAGCAGAGATCTGTTAAATAATTATACACATATGCATTTGTATTCTTCATCCTGATACCCCTTGGGGCCCATTCAGAATAAAATTAAATATAATATAAACCTAAAAATGAATTAATATTATAGTAATGGTACTGTTTACAATGAATCATGCAAACATAAAAATAAACATAAAGATGCTGACGGAGACAACAGTTTCTGAAAGTTCTGGCATAGAACGAGAAGTTTAGAATAATAAAAGTTCCAAAATATTTGCATATAAAAGTCAAAATAACTGTATTTTCCCCCAAAATAATCATATAACTTGAAAGCTTGGATCTTGCAAGCTTTCAAGTTTATTCCATGTCAAATGTACTACAGGTAGACCGCAAACAAACTGCGGTCAGTGTACACATGCGCGAGGAGAGCCTTCTCCCCTTCTACACCATCCAAGCATCACGTGACTCCCACCCCTCCCTTCCTGCATGCGATAGAGTGCAAACAACACGAAATGCGTGTATTTTAATGCTGTTTTGATTTTCAAAGTTAACAGAAAGTAATTACCTAAGACATGACCTCACAATCGATCAATAAATAGATAGAATCATAGTTTCTTTAAACCCTGAGGAACAAAGCAGTGATTTGGCAGAAAATGCAAAGAATGAATGTAACAGTGAATGCGAAAGCGAGTTAAATAGATAACCAGTGCAGCTTGCGCAATGTAGGAGAGGCAACCTAAAATGACGATAGAGGGGGAAAGCTAAAGGACTCCAGTGGTGGTAAGCGACGCCTCCAGCTGCATTTTGTTCACAGTCTACCTATAGTCCATCACAGAGCAGTTTTCATCACGATTATTCTACCATCACATACAAAACTTTCCATCACCACGTGTATTGCCTCGCTAACTACTTGCATTAATCTATAAAAATTTCAGAAACAAATTGTGATGGTAGATGGTACTTTTTTATAAGTTTAATGCCCTATAACTGAGTTTAGCTTTCATTAACTTTTATACATAGGTATACATAACCTCTTATCATATGTAATGTCAGTGGCTGCTTTACATACCGTCATATTAGCTCAACTGTTTCACATCTCTTGTGATATGCTCCCATGTTGTTATTATAATCATGAATTGAATTGCTTGTCAGTAGACTTGTGGATTATAAGTATTTGACAGATTTATATAATAGCTTACTATGTAATTACATCTACTACATATATACAATTTAACATATTTATTACAGTTGCGTATTAAACATGAACTAAATAATAATAATTCTGCTAATAGTGATGATAATAATAGAATTAACCATAATAAGTAGTTATAGTTTATTTACACTGTATAATATATGTCTAAACTCACCAGTGAGAGTTAGCTCACCACGGCCTGTCATTCCCCGTGGATGTTTTTCCTGCGCTGAAAGCAAACGTTCCTTTTTACTTAATGAGGTGGTATCTTCATTTTTCTTTAAGAGGCTTGCTACATCCATTCTATTTATATCAATACGTGCAGTGGGACTGAGTATATCCTTCTGCATTTGACTCTCTCTGATGAGAATTCCAGTGGGTCTCGGTTCAGGCTTGCTGCTAGTTTCTGTCACACCTGAACTGTTCTTACTACTGCTACTTATTTCTCTTGATTTTGAGATTTTTGATGACTCCTGTCCTGCAGATGAAGTCTTACTAATTTGTAAACTAGCAGTTGGTGAAGGTTGCAACTTTCTGGAAGAAGCTGAACTTGGAGTTGTGGCTAAAGGTGAGGTGACAGATTCTAGACGTGATGGTGACTTCTTCAGTGGAGCCTAAACATTAAAGTTTTTTTAATTAGAATGATTATTTTTGTAATCAGAAACATGATATATGAAGGGGGGAAGATTTACATGTGATATTTTTGCAAATCATACAATTATTAACGAATTATAATTAATATTATTGACTAAAACTATACTTTTCTTTGATACAATTTTATATAATAAACAGGAGTAATTTCACAAATGATCATTTATCACCTCATGACTGTTGCACTGTTATTGTTACTGCCACTAAGTGACAGATTTGTTTATTGTATTACTGGAAGTAAAATAAATTCATTGACAGAATCATTTGACATTATTCAATCTTCATTTTCAAAACCATAAATATAAACAAACAACACTCAACAAGCTGAAGATACAATTAATGATTGATTTGCAAAACATGTATAATATTGAAAAATTCAATGCCATAGCCGGGATTTAAACCACAGATCTCCTGGTTTTTGTCCAATCACTCTTACACATTGAGCTACCATGGCCAATGTGTCGTCATGACATTAAATTCTCCAAATGACTCATATTTTTCCAGTAAACCAGTGAAATTTTTCAATTTGACTTTATCTATCCAAAACCTTAGCCTATACAAGACTAGTGTGAAGGAACGATTAATTTCCATCAATTAAGTTAAATGTATAATATAATTAAAGGTAAGTAAAGTTTTAGTCACTATTATTTATTATAATTTGTTAATTATATTTGCTTAGCTTCAGTTTTTTTGGTTTTAAATATGATCTAAAATTCTGAAATTTACTACTATAAATTATTACGCTAAAATAAAACAGTTAGCTGTCTTTTCCCATTTTGATTAATAGCAGGAAATCTAATCTAATCAAAAGTAATCAAGAGTATACAGGATTAAAGCTAAATTGAAATAGGGAGAACACTTAAGTAATAAAAATAGATGCAGTTATCATGGATGCATGTAAAACACCTAAATTGGACAATTCCATAATCAGTTAATTCATTTAACAAAATTTTAGGAAATAGATAATTTAGAAAATAAACAAGACCTGAAAATCAAACTTGGTAAGTGGGTTCGATCATAGAATAAAAAAAGAATATGGAAAATAAATAAATGGAGGTAGTACAGAAAAGATGAAAAAATGCACACTATTAACTTTGCAAAAGAAATTAAAGTTGTAACTTCAGATAGCATACTATGCTCCTGCAGCTTCTGCAAACGCTATAGCACTTTGGTTTAAAACGACTGAAACAACTAAGCAAAAATGTCATAGTCAAATATTTAAAATTCATTTTCAAATATTTAAAATTTATTTTAAAATTGGTAACAGTAATATATATAAACATACAGAATTTTTTAATCAGTGCTCTTTCTGAAGCACATATTTGCAAAATGTTTTGTGTGCATGTTTGTGTGTGTGTGTGTGGGGGGGGGGGGAGGGGGTTGCATGCATGTCTGCTATTGTTTTTGGTGTGGCCTCCATGCGCTGTAATTAGAGCTATTATATGCTATGGCAATGAATTAAAAGGTTTGAATAAGTTCCTGAGGGGTTTTCCTCCATGCAGTTTGTATTTGAGCCCATAAATATTTGACAATGGTTACTGGAGGACTGCAATGCACCAGGTGCTGACCAAAGTTATCCCAGACATGTTTATGGGTAACATGTCAGGCGAAAGTGCAGGCTAGGGTAGCAATGGTATCTGTCACTCTTCAAAGTAGGCTTGTACATTTTGAACATTCCTCACAATATGTAGCCGAACATTGTCCTGCTGAACTATAGCCTGTGGAGTAGCCTGAAGCAGGGGCAGTACTTCAGACTGTACAACCACCTTTAGGTACCAGTTGCTCTTCGAAGTTCCCTCAATTCCCAGGAGGCAAGATCTGTTGTAGCCAACAGAACCCCAATCCATCACAACTGGTGTTTTTCCGCTATGCCACTCAACAATGTAGCCTTCTAGGTTGCTTTCCACGGTACTGCTGGACACATATGCAGCCATCACTGTAGGATGCATTGAAGCGGGACTCATCTGGAAAGACTAAATTTTGCCACTTAGCACCCCAGTGTCACATACCCATTGCAGCCAGGGAAGTTTGTGGTTTCTGGACAATGGAAGCCAACATAATGGCATGTATGCAACCACTCCAACCTGCAGCAGACAGTGACATCAGTTGTTGCAGTCAAGTTTACAGTTGTAGTGCTCCGTATCAAGCCAACACTGTTGATAAAGCTGTATAGTCCTTATGGCAAGGCACACAAGATGGCAGTCATCCTGTGCTGTGATCATTTTCGGTGGTCCAGTACATGCTCTTCGCTACATACGACCTTCATCTTCCATATATGTATCAGTGTCCTAGCAGCATACCCTGTACAAGCCAAAATGTCATGATATGACAAACCCATTTCTTGGAGGTCAATCATTCTGCTCCATTTGAGATCACTCACATGCTGATATGGGTCCCTTTGACATTGATGAGGCATACTGGCACTCACTTTATTGTTCCTACCTTGTTTGACAGCTCTGCACTGAGTACACTTAGTTCAACATTGAACTTAGTACACCTTGTCAGACTGACACAACAGGTCTCTGCTCAACATACGTGTACCCCATCTCTTTACGAACCTAATCACTTATTGTGGAAACATAGACTCAGACTGAAAAATTCAATGCCATAGCCGGGATTTGAACCACAGACCTTCTGGTTTCCGTCCAGCCGCTCTGCCATTGAGCTACTATGGCCAACGTGCCGATATGACATTAAATTTCCAACTGACTCGTATTTTCCTGGTAAACCACTTAGGAGTTCTCATAAACACATGAGACAACTACCTTAATGGTGACTTACATCGTGTAAGTATTAATTAAATTTATTGGGAGTCGATTAATGACACTAAACAACACTTACTTTTAAATTTTCCCGGAACTAGTTTCAGAGGCCTTCCCTCTATCCTCAGCCGGACATCGACTGGTTATCCTTGGTGTAGCTGGCAATACCACAACACTGTTTACAACACTTCCATGAAAGGATTTATCGTGTAAGTACTTTAAGGCCCGGGTTTTATAGTATGCGCCGGGTCTTAAAGTACTTACACGATGTAGGTCGCCATTAAGGTAGTTGTCTCGTTGTCTCATGTGTTTATGAGAACACCTAAGTGGTTTACCGGGAAAATACGAGTCAGTTGGAGAATTTAATGTCATATCGGCACGTAGGCCATAGTAGCTGAATGGCAGAGCGGCTGGACTGAAACTAGAAGATCCGTGGTTCAAATCCCGGCTATGGCATTGAATTTTTCAGTCTGACTCTACGTTTCCACAATTTAGCCTACACACGGCCAGTGTGACAGAACAATTAATTTCCTAATCATTTATTGTTTGCACTCTTTTCTACACTTCCACCAAGTTTGGAGTTTGGGAATTTCTTTCATGGAGTTGCAATTTTCACAAATGGCAGTATAATAGAGGGCCTCTTCCTGCACTCCTCATCAAGAACATCTTGGTGATCTACTGCAAAGTCTCTGCTCCAGTGACATACCATCTGTTTTCTCATGACTAGACCTGTCACAGCTGATATACTCTGAGCATTAAAAAACTTTATTACTGCCCATACTTTATACATGGCAGGAGCTGGAATACGAGTCTGCTGTGAAGCTACTGTAAAACCTTGGAAAGTTCTGCTAGTGCATCCACTATACCACTTCATTTCTCTATAATGTACATGCATTCGTTTTGTGCAACATATGTTCTGTCAGCTGTGAGAGGAGAAGGAAACTTACTTTATGGATGGTGCTTGTATTTGCAATTACTTTGATTATTACATGGTTAACACAGTAAATTTGTTTTAATTTTATCCAAAAATTAAACATAAATATTGCATGAAAACAGGCATACAAGAATCAAATCAATTCCTAAAACTGCATGAATTAACAATAATTAATGTATAGAGTCAACATGAAAAATTCTATGCCATGGCCGGGATTTGAACCACGGATCTCCTGGTTTCCGTCCAGTCGCTCTTAACCTTTGAGCTACCATGGCCAACGTGCCTTCCTGACATTAAATTCTCCAGTTGACTCGTATATTTCCCATGTTGACTCTATCCATCAAATATCTTAGCCTATATACGGCTAGTGTGGAGAAATGATTAATTTCCATCAATTAACTAAAATAATTAATGTTATCATGAGAAAAGAACAAAAGCTAATTTTATGCAAGCTTTATTACAATAATATATAATAATTTGTTACAGACTTCACTTATCTTTTCAAGAAGTTATAAATTCCTCAAAGTACTCAGGACTAGTTTTGCAAACATATTATTTGTATCATCAGCAAAAATCTTGGAATCTTCCTCATCTAAAGTAGCAAGAAATCTCATCAAGTGCTAAAACTTGAAAAGATAAATGAATTAACTTTAAAGAGAGTCGATTAAAGACACTAGACAACACTTACTTTTAAATTTTTCCGGAACTAGTTTCAGAGGCTTTGCCTCTATCATCGGCCGGCTCTCGACTGATTCTCATTGGTGTAGCTGACGATACCTTGTCACAGGTCTCCTCTGGTGGCGGCTCAAGGAACTTGCTGAACAAATCCTTCTGGGGGATGTCGAAATTGAATACTCTGTTCCTATTTTTTGAAATGAAGATTTGTTCCCATGTGGATAGTTCTTGTTTTCCTGATGTATGTTTCAGTAGTTTTGGTTCTGGATTTATGTTGTGGTTTTTTTCCCAAAAATGTGTGGCAACTGCTGATTTTTCTAATTGTTTATATTTTATGTTTCTAAAGTGTTCCTTTGCTCTTGTTTCTAAATTTCTTTTTGTTTTTCCAATATAAATTTGACTACAGTCATTGCATTCATTGCAGTCATTGCATTGCATATATCAAATTGAATGCAATGACTGTAGTCAAATTTATATTGGAAAAACAAAAAGAAATTTAGAAACAAGAGCAAAGGAACACTTTAGAAACATAAAATATAAACAATTAGAAAAATCAGCAGTTGCCACACATTTTTGGGAAAAAAACCACAACATAAATCCAGAACCAAAACTACTGAAACATACATCAGGAAAACAAGAACTATCCACATGGGAACAAATCTTCATTTCAAAAAATAGGAACAGAGTATTCAATTTCGACATCCCCCAGAAGGATTTGTTCAGCAAGTTCCTTGAGCCGCCACCAGAGGAGACCTGTGACAAGGTATCGTCAGCTACACCAATGAGAATCAGTCGAGAGCCGGCCGATGATAGAGGCAAAGCCTCTGAAACTAGTTCCGGAAAAATTTAAAAGTAAGTGTTGTCTAGTGTCTTTAATCGACTCTCTTTAAAGTTAATTTATCATAACAACACTGTTTTCAACACTTCCAAGAAAGTAATTGTAAGATAAATGAAGTTTGTAATAAATTATTATACATTATTGTAATATTTATATTGCCTTTATGTTATTAGCTTCAGTTTTTACAAATTAATAAACTTGTTTACTTACTAGCTGAATATTTGCTTTCCTTAATATGCCACTTCCCTTTACATTTTCTAGTGAAGGAGGAGCTGACTGCATGGTTTCAGGTGTGGCTGGTGCTGCTTCTTCGTAACTTTTCAGATCTTCCTTGGCCGACGTCTTGGAATCTTCCTCACCTAAAGTAGCAAGAACTTCATCAGGTGCCAAATCTTGTTGTAAATGGAGAATGCATGCAGTAATGAAATTAACATCTGATAAATCCCTTATAAAGTTAATTAAATTTGATTATATATAAAGCAGGTATAGAAATTTCAAGTGTCATTTTCCCTTCTAATCTTAACACATTCCACTATAGTCATAAAATTATGTTTGCTTTAGAATTGAATGGATTTCAATTTGGAATTTTCTGAAGGAGCCTAGGTATTCCGGTGTGTAATTAAAGTATTGCAATTTATGAAGCTTAAACTATAGCTTGTTTTTAGTATGACCTTTACGATAATGAATTTCACCATAAATGACCATTATTTACATAAATTTTTTAATACTAAATGTGAATATACTTTGGCCAAACAGAATGACCAGGACAAAGCAAGAAGCAAAAACTTTTATCACCTGGAGTAAATATTGTGACTTTGTGGGTTCGTAGAATTAAAAGGCTGAGTTGCAGAAATTAAAAATCTCCTTTATTTTCGTAGAAATACTCTTATAGATTACAGCAGCATTACGTTACATACACCATCAATCTACCAAGGTCGATGACAATAACAAACCGTGACAGCTGATTACATTAGCTCTCGTTACAACAACACTCTTTTTACACAACTACTGCTGTCCTCACTCTTGTTTACAACAAATGTTTCACAACTGCCCTGCTGGCATGTCACAATCCTTTTTATATGTCCAATAAGTCGACAACATTCTTGCACAAACAAGAAAACAACCATTCTCCAAGGTTTATTGGCATCAAATTATATAAAGACAACATTTAACGATTGGACTTAGCCACACATTCCTAGAAATTTCCAGACATGAAACCCTACCTGTGGCGGCAAGTCCTTTAACTGAGATAATATTGTTTGCCGCCTTTGTGATCACTCGCCGTGTTATCGTTAACTGCTCATGCAAGCTCGTGAAACATTATCCACTGTGTATTATCTATTTGTGCCGAAATGTTTATGCCCAGCGCTGCGACAATATTAACTGCTAAATATTATATTTCAAGACCGACACATATATACTTGAGCTATTAGTGATCTGATATTTCTTTGTAATGCTGTACAATAAACACTGTTACTTAAGAAGAAAGCAAAACCTTAAGGATCTGTAGCTAGTAGGCCTCCAAAGATTGGAGTTATGTTGGCTATCCTGAACTTTTCTTTTATGTTTCTCTATGTTCTTTCTTTTTTATTGTTACCACTTATATTTTGTTTTGTTTCTGTATAAAATAACTTGATAAGATAATAACAGATTTGATAATTACACAAATCTTTATGTGAACATATCAAGTGTATCGCAGGTTATAATTTCTTCGTGGATTGCAAGATTTGGAATTCCAGAAAGAATCACAACAGACCGTGGCAGACAATTTGAGTCTAGTCTCTTTAATTCGCATGCGAAAATACTTGGTATCAACCACATTAGGACAACAGCATACCATCCTGCATCAAATGGAAAAATCAACAGGTGGCACCGCACATTGAAGACAGCTCTCAAATCTCAGATGCCAGATGATTGGGTCGAGAAGTTACCAATTGTACTTCTAGGTCTTCATTCATACATAATACCAGAACATCAGGTAATAGCTGCAGCACTTACATATAGCGAACCAATTAAATTGTCTGCAGATTTCTTTAACGAAAGTTAAATCCCGCCTGTTACGCAAACCTTCATACACAAACTGTGTGAGCATGTGAGGAATATTAAACCTAATATAAAAATTATTTGTGGTTGGTTTATTGACACTCGTCACTTACTTTTTCATATATTTATGAGAGACTAGTTTCAAAGGCCCTGGCCTCCATTTTCAATCTCTTCCCAACTGGCATTTGTTGTTATCTGCTCTCTCTGGTGGTGGAACTATGAACTTTTTTGTCAAATTATCTGCTGGCGGGATTTCAAAGTTCATTACGTGATCCTTATTTTTCCAGATGAATATGTTCTCCCATGTTGTCAATCTATTTTGGTTTATCACTCCTTTTAATAATTTTGGATTTGGATCAATGTCATGGTTTTCATTCCAAAAATGAAATGCTACTGCTGACTTGTCTTCTTGTTTCAATCTGATGTTTCTAAAGTGTTCTTTGACTCTGGTTTTTAAATTTCTTTTTGTTTGACCTATGTAGCATTTTCACAATTCTTGCAATTTATTTGGTACATAGGTCAAACAAAAAGAAATTTAATACCAAATAAATTGCAAGAATTGTGAAAAATGCTACATAGGTCAAACAAAAAGAAATTTAAAAACCAGAGTCAAAGAACACTTTAGAAACATCAGATTGAAACAAGAAGACAAGTCAGCAGTAGCATTTCATTTTTGGAATGAAAACCATGACATTGATCCAAATCCAAAATTATTAAAAGGAGTGATAAACCAAAATAGATTGACAACATGGGAGAACATATTCATCTGGAAAAATAAGGATCGCGTAATGAACTTTGAAATCCCGCCAGCAGATAATTTGACAAAAAAGTTCATAGTTCCACCACCAGAGAGAGCAGATAACAACAAATGCCAGTTGGGAAGAGATTGAAAATGGAGGCCAGGGCCTTTGAAACTAGTCTCTCATAAATATATGAAAAAGTAAGTGACGAGTGTCAATAAACCAACCACAAATAATTTTTATATTAATTTTGACGTCACTGTTACTAAATTCCTCCAAACACACATCAAATATTAAACCTGTTAAATCAGAACACCACTCTTCATGCAAGCCTTTCCAGTACAAGGAGTTAACATCATGCACTCATGTTTTCGTAAGACACGATGCTATAAGAAAACCACTACAACCAATATATTGTCACAAGCCCATTGTTGATCGAGGCAGCGAGGCATTCAAAGGGACGGGCAGTCAGTGCGGAGATGAAAGCTTGCCGAAACGCAGGGGGAAAGAGACGGATTTCTCGAGAGTTCTAGTTCTTTGTTCTAGCCCCCTTGATTGTTGGAGAACCTTCTGGAATGTGAGTAATCTATAAAAAAGGGGGCCCGCCCGCCACAGGAGTCAGTTGTTAATTGAACTCGCATGCATGAACAGCTGTTAGTTTGTGGTCAATGATCTTGCAAGTTGTATTGTATATGTGATGTAAATCTGGACTGCTGTGTACGAAGTGTGTTTCTACAGAAATAAAGTGCAATTTTTGGTGTTTGTAACCTGGACTTTTGATTTCACGAACCCACAAAGTCACAATATGATGGACCTTTTCTGGTGATGCAACGTTTTGAGAAGCACTTCAAAATCAGTACTCCACAAGGACCACAAACAGTATCCGTGGATAAATTAAAGCCTGCATTTTTGTTCTGTTCCGCTGATTCAACACCTGCTATGAATGTTTCCACTTGATACCCTAATGAGTCCTCTCAACTGGGAAACACTCCTATAAATGACAGCCCGGTCCTGCAAACTAAAAAAAAAAACTTGATCAGAAAGAACCGTCAGCTTTCCACAGCGTTTTCCAGAGGCTGTTGTTTTAGGGGGAAGTAGCCTGTGGCTAGTAAGCTTCCAAAGATTGGAGTTGTGTTGGCTAACCTGAACTTTTCTTTTACATTTTTCTATGTTCTTTCTTTTTTATCGTTACCCCCTATATTTTGTTTTGTTTCTGTATAAAATAACAAACTATATTTTGAGGAAATTTTCTCTCCAGACTTCTTTGAAAGACCCTATGTTTTACTTACTTCTTTAGTAAGTCTCTATGTTTGTCCACAGCATAGTATTGCAAAGAAATATGCAGTCTTTAGAAACTCAAGTTTCATTTTCCTGGACACCATGTCTTAAAAATATTTGATTTCTAAGGACACCGTTATGAACACTAAGAATAACACAAGTTTGGCTGCAGATTTTGTAACACTCTTAATACTGATTAGTAATATGTATTAACATAATTAATTACCTGCCGAGCTGATACTTTCCGAGCGAACCTTCCGCACCAAGTTTCTGTATACATCATCCAAAGGATGCTCCCACTGTGATATTCCTGATTTGAAGTTGAAGTAATACCAAGACTGCAATTCTTCATCATAGCTTTAAGAAAAATTGTAAACATGAAATTATGAAAGCTATACATAAATATTGGTTTGTCTCATAAATTTGTTCGATTCTTGTTACGTGATTATGACAAAGAATGGCTGCACTGTATGCCCGTATCACAACTACGGCAACAAAGTTGCCTAATTATGTAGGGGTAACCTGTTTACATACGCAAGGTCATCAAAAGTAAACAAGGCACTGAAATTCTCAAAACAAACTTTATTTTGTTCAGTATGCACCATTATTATCAATAACATATCTCCATTTCGCAGGAAGCTTATCAATACCATTTTTACAAAATCTTGCAGTTTTCTGGTTGACAAACTCTTCTACGGCGAGTCTGCAATCCTCCAAGGAAATAAGGCGTTTGCCATTAAGGAAGTTTTGCATGGATCGGAATAAATGATAGTCGGATGGAGCAATGTCTGGAGAATAAGGCGGGTGAGGTAACACATCCCAGTCGAAATCCCGTAATTTCTGACGAGTTACCATAGAAGTGTGTGGTTTGGCACTGTCTTGATGAAAGACAACTCCATCATTAGATGCTAACCCTGGCCTTTTCTCTTCTAGGGCAACCTTCATACGATCCAACTGAGAACAGTATTTCTCTGAATTGATGGTCTCCCCAGGAAGAAGAAATTCGTAATAAATAATTCCTTTCCAGTCCCACCAAATGCACAGCATAATCTTCTCAGGATGAAGCCCTCGTTTAGGAATTGAGAGTGGTGGTTCCCCTTTCTTACGCCATGACTTTCTCTTTCGGATGTTGTTGTACACAATCCACTTTTCGTCTCCTGTAACCAGCTGTTTCAGAAAAGGGGCAGTTTCATTGCGTCTTATCAATGCGTCACAGATGGAAACGCGCTGAACTAAATTTTGTTCACTCAGTTCATGCGGAACCCATACATCCCGAAGATATACGTAACCAAGTTTCTTTAGGTGCCTGGCTACAGTTGCAGGAGATAAGTTTAGCTCCTGACCTACCTCCCGAGTTGTTATTCTGGGGTTGTTCGTAATCATGTCCTTTATCCTTTCCTCATCCGTAACCACAGGTCGTCCAGAACGAGGTTTGTCTTTCACAGAGAAGTTCCCAGCTCGAAATTGAGTAAACCATTTTTGACATGCCCGATTCGTCACTGCATCTTCTCCATAAACAGCATAAATTTTCCGTTGAGTTTGTGAGGCTGTTTTACCTTTACGGTAATAAAACAGCATTAAATGTCGAAAATGTTCCTTCTTGCCTTCCATATTAACATTCACAAGTTACAACTCCACATTGTTGCATCCACAAACTCGTACTGAAGTTTGGTTACCAATTCTTACATAAGTTGACCTATTTACCTTTGGCCGTGAGGTCGCTGTGGTATGTGTTCATAGCATTCTTTTCAGTTATTGTATTTGAAAACAAACCCCATATTGTTAGGCAACTTCTTTGACGTAAAAGTAATGGGGCATGCAGTGTTCTCAGGAGTTCTTAGTCATAAACACATAACAAGAAGCAAACAAATTTATGAGACAACCCGATAGTACAATACTTAAAATTATATGAGGGCTGTTCAGTAAAGAATGATCAAGATTTTTTACGGTGATAATTTTTCGAACAAAAATTCAATCTTATTATATTCTGTTAGCTTAATGTGAAACAAACACGCCGTAGTAGTTTCATTGTTGGTACTCCTGGTTCCCACCTGTAGGAACCAGGCAAGTTCAGACATGTTCAGTACCGCCTACCACTGCAACAGAGGTAACATGCAGTTAAAGTTGATGTTAGAGGAAGATCCGGAGTTTCCTTCAAATGTAATCACTGCTGATGAAACTTGCCTACATCATTTTGATCCTGAGAGCAAACAGCAAAGCTCCTTCATCATCAACTCCCAAAAAAGCAAACGTGGTTGCTTCTGCTGGGAAAGTTTGGTCATCTCATTCTTTGATATTCATGGAATGGTTTATCAGCATGTTGTACCTGCACACAATCAGTAACTGGACAATATTACAGGGATGTCCTGAAAACATTGCAAGTTCATATCAGGCACAAAAGACCACATTTTCGTGAAGCAGGCTGGATGCTGCACCACGATAATGCGCGGCTGCAAATTGCCAATGTTGTTGCTGAATATCTTGCAAAAATCAACGTGAAGTGCACCCCTCACCCTCCCTGTAGTCCGGATTTAGTCCCATGTGACTTCTTTCTATTCCCTAACTTGAAGAAACGCCTTTGTGGGAGGCATTATCCATCATCAGAAGCACTGGTGAAGGCTGCAGAGGTGATTTTGAAGGATCTCTCAAAAATGGTTACCAGCATATCTTTGAAGACTGGCAGAAATGCTGGGACAAGTGCATCGCATTCAGGGGAGACTATTTGAGAAGGACCATCAAAATTATGAGGATGAGTAAAGGTACGTTGCAAAAAAAAAAAAAAAAAAAAAAAAAAAATATTGTGATCATTCTTTATTGAACAGCCCTCGTATCATATATGACTAGAAGTATAAGTACTTTCAATGCTAGTGACATCAGCTTTCTCCATTTTATTTCTCCATTATAATAATATTTTTATTTTACATGTTAAATAATGTTAAGTAATAACATAGGTCAATGTGTAACGCAAAATATTTGAAAAAACAAATAATACAGTATGAAGTTGTATTTTACTATTGGAAATATACAACTTCCTTTAAAAGAACTCCTAGAATATTATCATTATCAGTGTTTAAAATATTGGTTCAGGAGTTTAAGGTCAGGAGAGTATTTGATTATAGTGTACGAACTGACAAATGGAAGCAATAAAATTTAACAGTTGGTCAAGTAAAATACATGAAAAACTACAAGAAGTTGAGATGGGGAAGCTTTGAAAAATGGGAACACAAAATAGAGTAGGATTATGAAAAGATGTTAGACAAACAGCTGAAGATATAGAGAGACAAGAGAGTTTGGCTGGTTTTAGAGATAAAGAGTTTTCTAAAATTATGAGTAGAAGTCAAATGAAATCCTTAAATATTTAAAAAAAAAATTATAGAACAAAGGTGGAGCAAAAGTGTATCATTTTTGACGTAGTCCCCCTGACGTATAACATACTTCCTGCAGCATTATTTTAGTCATGTAAATAGCCACTCGTGCACTGTTTGGTGCACCTCTTCATCAAAACAAAATTTATTTCCCCCATCACTTCTTTGAGTGGCCCAAACATGTAATCACTCGGTGTGAAGTCTGGTGAGTGTGACAGATATGACAGCAAGTTCTGGAATCAGTGCTGTGGTACACATATTGTAGTCATTTTGCAAAGCTTAAGCATGTCATAAATGATCTGATATGCTGTGCTATGAATAATGTTCAGATCTGTGACTATTTCATGCACGTTGCATGGTAATTTTCCATCACATCAATTTCAAATGCTTCAGTCGACTCTGGTAGCACAATGTGGTATGTCTGGCTTGAACAAAGAGTCTCCACAGAAGTCATACCATTTCCAAGTTTTCTACTCCAATCATACACTCATGACAGACATGCATCACCATACTGGAACCTTTATTTGTTGATGGAGCTCAATAGGTTTTGTACCTTCAGAAAGCATATGACTGAACACTGTTTTTCCTTAGTGCATGTCGTAAGTGAGACAGCCATTTTGAATTGATATTGTGGCCACATTCACTAGTGTGCAGGATTCTGTCATCTGCTGGGCACTTATTAATTCACTGATAACAGCATAACAAAATTACAGAATAATAATATGAATATTGATTTTTAAATATGCTTTTAAGGTTTTGAATGAGTAGAGGCAGACTGAAAAATTCAATGCCACAGCCAGGATTTGAACCACAGATCTCTTGCTCTCCGTGTGGTTGCTCTAACCAACTGAGCTACTATGGCCAACATGCCCGCATGACATTAAATTCTCCGACTGACTCGTATGTTTCCCAGGAGATCCGTGGTTCAAATCCTGGCTACGGCATTGAATTTTTCAGTCTGGTTCTATTCTAAGTGTAATGGGCAAATGTTATATCAAGTAGAAAATAAATTATTCATTATTATCATCAATCACCATAACCATAAACCTAAATGAGTGAAACTGCTTGTTTGAAGTTAATCCTAAGTTCTTAACCCTAGCTTTAGTGCTGTAAGTCGAAGTTAATTTGGCATGCATTTTGCCTGGATAAAGTTATTACTGCTTTCAGTAAAAACAGATACACAGAGGACGCTCTCAAACTTTTCATCTTAAAAAATTCTCCAATAATTCTCCAAAGAAACTGAAACAGACAACACATTTTCCTTTCTGAACCTCAAGAAAAACAGGATGCTGACATGTTAAATTTGGAATAGATTTACATAGGTAGAGTCAGACTGAAAATCCCAGGCAACCGCAAAGTAAGATTTGTGGTGGACAACACGGCGCTGGGGCGGATTTTCTCCGGGATCTCCGGTTTCCCCCGCCATTTCATTCCACCTTCATCTTCCATCTTCATCTCATGTATCATCAGTGTCATCGCCTGCGGTGCCGTATGTAGTAAAATTGGGCGTTAAACACTACACATTTCATTTCATTTCAGACTGAAAAACTCAATGCCATAGCTGGGATAGAACAACGTATCTCCCAATCTCCATTACACTGCTCTTAACTATTGAGTTATCAAGGCCAACCTGCCAGCATGGCGTTGAATTTCTCCAACTGACTTATTTTTCCTGGTAAACTACTAGTAATTCTCATATACAATGAGATACACATTTGTGGCAACTTATTATGCTGAAAGAACTTAGTCCCAGGCTTCATAGTTAAACAACTATTAGGTTATACAAATTATATTGTATATATTTATTGCTTCACTGTCAATAGCTTCATATTTTACGTAACTATTAGGTTAATTGATAGAAATTAATTTTTCTTCCATACTAACTGTGTGTAGGCTAAGGTCTGGATAATTAATATCATGCTGGCACGTTGCCCATGGTAGCTCAGTGGTTAAGAGGAAACGAATGGAGACCGGAAGATCTGTGATTCAAATCCCGGCTATGGCACTGAATTTTTCAGTCCGACTCTAGACTCTACCTACCCAAACCTTAGGCTACACACAGCTAGTGTGGAAAAACAATTCATTTCCATCAATTAACATAGGGAACAATGTGCCTTTGCAAAAATCACTGTAAGATCACCAATAAAGCAAATAGGGAAAAGTTTCATTAATAAAAAGCATAGTAAAATGACAAAAAAAAAACCATTAAGGTTGACAAGGTATAACTTATGTTTCACATATATATAGCTACAATATCTACTGTATATGTTAAATATAGAATACTGGATGTAAAAGAAATACAGAATCTAAGTTGCTATCAATTTGAAATACTATGGTGTTATGGTGTTGCTCCTATCTTCAAAATCTTACTTTGTTACAGCCTTTGTACTCCACACTTTTTTGTACTCAATATATTTCTAAATATTTGTTTAGGTAACTGAACATCTTTAAGATTATTATTTCTATTCAGGTCTTTATGCCTTTCATATGTAACTACTACTTTGTTATTTATATACTAGCAGCAAAATGCATACCATGGCTTCCATCCTGGAGGAAGAGCTTGCATAAGACCATCCCGAGCAAAGTGGAGTAAGTGAGGCTCTGTTTCTGGATTGATTCCTATCTTCACAGCATAGTCTTTGATTTCTGAAACACAATCAGAAGAAAAACCATGAAAACTTTGAAATCATACAACATGCTTCATAGACACCAGTTTTAAGCTTTCATAGGAATATTACTTTTCTCACTCCTCACAATCCTGAGTATATTTTATCCAAAGCACTTGATATCAAAATTTTAAGAGAAATGTACATATCTCCAAAAATGAAGACATATTTACATTTCACCAAAAACAATTAACTCTGAAGGGCAAATAAAATGCTATTTATTTTCCAGTTTAAAGATCTTGTCAACCTTTTTTTATCAAATTATCTGTTTCCAAAATGTTCAACCATGGTGTGCACCTCATGTTCCGAAAGATAAAAAGCCTGCTGATATGACAATTTCTATTAATGACCATAAAGTAACAAATAAAATAAAAAATAGTAAAAAAGTATAAGGAGTACTTAAAGTTTGGCAGGCCGCATGCTTACATTGTTTATTTAGAGGAAAAGACTTTGTTGATAGAAGGGATTCAAATATAACTTGCAGTTGTTCATGGCAAACCAAAAATCAATCTTATATAAACTGCTTTTCTGACTGCAATAAGTACAAGTAATTAGGAGGAGAAGCAGACATCCATGCAATAATTTAATATACAAAATTACAGCATTTGAGCCAATGATTTTGAATTAGATAATATTACAGAAAAAGTTCTATGGTGACTTTTAAGTACTTATTAGTTCTTTCTGTACATTAGGGAAAATTTATTTGCAGGGTGTCATACTGTTAAAGTTAATATGTTGTATGTTAATGAAAATCAAATTTATCACACTTTATTCAAATCTAGTTAATGGAGTGCCAACATTAGAGGAACCAATCGTAAGAACAAAAACAGAATATTTGGGTGATTGTTTTTAAAATCATTTTATCTTTAGTATATATTTTTATTAATTCAGCTTTTCTGTTCAGGTGGAAGAAAACATATATATTAAGGCTGCTTTTTCTGTATTAGTGACATCAGTGAGTTATTTCTCCGCATTCAATGGGAATTTTTTTGATGCATCAATGGATAGTGTAAAATATGCACAAAGTGAATTCTCGATTCACTTTGTGCTAATTTATGCTTCACTGTTCCTACGCTTCTTTCAAGTTTGTACTTTGAGTGTAAAATATCTTTTCTTTGTCTAGCAGACCAAAAAGAGCAAGATGGCATCCATGCGTAATTTATGTATTTCAGTGTTTAGAGGTTTTAGTCAGCCCTCTTAATTTGCTGTAGAGTATGGTGCTAGGTCTTGAGGTATGATCTCAGGCTATAGGGTTAAGAGTTGCAGGTTTTTTTTAGGTAAAGACTGTTGGTTAGGGGGGTTAAAAGCTTTAGGATTTAGAGGTTACGTCTTGAGGTATGATCTGAGAGCTCTAGGGTTACGAGTTGCAGGTTTTCACAGGTAAAGACTGTTGGTCTGGGAGGTTGAAAGCTGTAGGATTTAGAGGTTAGGTCTCGAGGTATGATCTGAAGGCTCTAGCATCTAGCATCATTTCCGTACAAGGATTTACATTTGCAGCCGTAAATACCGACAAGTTTCCCATAATGTTTATTTTAATTAACGTCCTCCAATGTAAAGTCATAACCGACAATGAATTAAATGGGTGAAATGATGCTCAAATGAGCCCAGGCTCTATAGAGTTTAGCGTTACCCGACTTCATCTTTGAGGATAACAGAAAACTCCTGAAAAAACCTTATGCAGATAAATCACCCTGACCGAGATTCAAACTCCGGACCTCTTGATCGTGAAGCAAACCTGTTACCATCTACGCTAGAGAGATAAGCTCCATATGGTTGGCCATTTTATGTTGCAATGTATAACATTCATTCTTAGCAGGGGTTGTAGGGTGGGATGTGATGAGATAAGAAGCACGAAAGTTCCAAATGAACCTAAACACAGTTTACTGAATATCAAACAGACCCTTTGAGGAAAGGATGAAATGGGAGCGATCTGCGCAGACTAGCGGCACGAGCCAGAGTGAGCAAGGGTTGTAGTTACCTCTTTATATATATGGGGTAACATCAAACACAAAATGCTCATTAAAGTCCAAGTTCTAAATTGGCAAACCTGTGATGGGTATGAAGTATGAATGTATGCAAAGAAAGATAAATAAGCAAGTAGGAGTGGGCTCTGATGGTAGAAGAAATCTTGAGCGAGATTATAGGAGGCTGAATGAATATAGTTTGAAAATATTTCTTCCTAACTTTTTTTGTAGCTATGTATAATGTAATGTGTAATATGTAACACTGCCAATGTTATTGCTGAATATCTTGCAAAAATCAACGTGAAGTGCATCCCTCACCCTCCCTATAGTCCGGATTTAGCCCCATGTGACATTTTTCTATTCCCTAACTTGAAGAAACGACTTCGTGGGAGGCATTATCCATCATCAGAAGCAGTGGTGAAGGCTGCGAGGCTATTTTGAAGGATCTCTCAAAAAATGAATTCCAGCATGTCTTTGAAGACTGGTAGAAACACTGGGACAAGTGCTTCACATTCAGGGGAAACTGTTTTGAGGAAGATCATCAAAATTATGACGAGTAAAGGTACGTTGTCAAAAAAAATTGTGATCATTCTTTATTGAACAGCCCTCGTATAGGATCTTCCAACAGTGTTTCCTATCTTTGAACTTAAATAAAACAGGTTCTATAAATAATAGATGTTTATTTATTTTTTATTTTGGAACATAATCAATGTCATTAGTGTGGAATAGAACAGCAGTTAAATGACCGCCGCGACTTCGTTGGGTTGCGCGTATATCGTTGACCTACTTTTCAATGACAGAAGAACGTAAATTAGGTCCAATTTCACGAATAACACGAGTGATGTCATTCATAAGATCATTTACTGTTTCTGGTTTGTTGGCATAAACTCGAGATTTAACATAACCCCACAAGAAGTAATCCAACGCGTTAAATCACATGATCTCGGGGGCCAGTTAACATCACCATGGGAAATGTTGAAACCTCTGAACTACTCCTTCAAAAGATCGATTGTTTCGAGAGCAGTATGACATAAGGCACCATCTTGCTGGAATTAGACGTTTCTGAGATCCATACCATTCAATTGAGGCCAAAAATAGTCCCTTATAACAGTCCGGTATCTTTCTTCATTGACAGAGCGAACATGATCCATTTTGATAATACAGTTTCACAATTTCCACGCGCTGCTGAATGCTGTAACGTTCCACGGCTATTTGTTAATAACTGTAACTACATGAGAAAAAAAAAGACTGATGTAACTCAATAACAATGGCAACTATCACATTTTAAAGACAGGAACTCTTGTTGAAAGACGCTTTATATGAGAAACACTGTTGTTTTCTATTCTATCCTCTTTATTTGCACATTTTATCTTAATATTATCGCGAATCCATTTGGCTAGGCATGCTTCTCGAATTCCTCCAGTTCTCGGAAAAGTGAGAGTTAATTATCTGAGCTGTTCAATTTCCCTCAGAAATTCCATTACTTCCCGGAAATTCTAGCAACGAATATCTGCATCCTATTATTTCACTCGCCATGACAAAGTCGTTGAAGAAGTTAGGCTGGCAGAGTGAACGAAACATAAATGAATGCCGCTTAAGGGCTCCAGTTTTGGCCGTATCTTGTTTTAACTGCAAGTGACGCCACCCCCTCGCGCTAAGTCCTTCATGACTACTTATTCAGACATGACATGATTTAAGAAGAGATAACAGGCTTGTTCTAAGCGAAAGATAAAAGCAGGCAAATTCGCACAATAAAAATGAACAATCTGAATAAAAACGTACACAAGTCCACCTCGGTGGTGTGGAGTTATCGTATTTGCCTCGCAATCAAGAGGACCCAAGTTCGAATCTTGGTCAGGGTGAATTATCTATATAAGGTTATTTCCAGGGTTTTCCCTTGTCCTGTAAGATTTAATGTCGGTAGCTGTATAACTATGTCCAACGAGAGAATACACCGTATCACTCCACGTCCAGTACAGTACTGTTACCGCTTCGTTAAGTATAATATTAGTATGTATTAATAATGTAAATATGCATTTTCAACACAAAAAGACGTATTAATTCAAGCCAGCCGCTTAATTGCTTCGCTAAGTATAATATTAATATAAATGTTTGACATTAAAGGCACATTTTTGAGCTATCACGTAGCACACCATTAATATCCATGAAAATTAACTGCTACTTGTGTATTTTTCGTACTCTTTAGTACGAGACTTTACCATTGCCAGCAATTTCGCCTTAACACGACAGTCGTGGAAAATTATATTTTTATTCTGTAGCCATGTTATGATGTCACTTGTTTGGAATGCGTTCTAACCTCACACTGTGGTAGGGGGCATTGTCCATCACAATAAGGATATTCGGTTGTAATTTGGGGAATTGGTGAACTTTTTAGCGGATTGCTGACCTCATAAACCCATCACAGACAACATCCAACACTGATCTGGCACGTGGTCTCTTCTTGCCGGAAGTTGAAACTTCGTCGAATGTGGCTTTTTGCTTGCGTACACTATAAATGCTGGAAACCGACACACCGGTAAACTCAAATGTTAACGTCACCACTTCGTCAATAGCAAATTCTGGAAACTTTTCACTTAACTTGTTAAATACATTCAATATTATTATCTTTTCACCACTTCGTAAAGGCTTCCGCACGCATTTTTAACAGTGCTCGCCAGTTCCGCCATGAACTGGATACGCCTCTCAGCTTCAATATGTGCGCAGCATGATTTACTTTAATTACAAACTAACTTAACTATCTATCAGTATGTTTTTTATAGTTGAAATCTGCTTAGTATGCACTTGTGCGTTTTAGCAAAGCGAACTCAAGACTCCACACCTCAGTAGCAGTACTTTTTCAAGGGAGTATTTACACGGCGGAGGCATCATGGAAATTGTGAAGTAGGCGTGCTACGATCAACGGTCACGTGGTTTTGTTTACATCTACTTTATTCTCCCGCTGCAAGCAGTATAAACTCTACGGACCCTGGACTCATTTGAGCATCATTTCATCCTTTCATTTATGGTCTGAAATGACTTACATGGGAAGACGTTAAATAATAATGATAATAATAATAATGATAATGATAATAATAATAATAATAATAATAATAATAATAATAATAATAATAATAATAATAATAATAATAATAATAATAATAATAATAATAATAATAATACATACATACATACATACATACATACATACATACATACATACATACATACATACATACATACATACATACATACATACATACATACATACATACATACATACATACATACATACATACATACATACATACATACATACATACATACATACATACATACATACATACATACATACATACATACATACATACATACATACATACATACGCAAACAAGATTGACGGTCGACTGCACGCAATCATCGTTATTGGTATTACTTCGCATTATTACGATTAGCTGATTTCCTTCTTCCCTTACAAATGCTGCACTTCCGCCAAAGTGAATGTTTTCTTCTGATCCATAAACATCTGTAGAAATGATCATGGTCAGTGTCTTCATGGTAATGCCCATATCTTCTCAAACTGAAGATCAATAAATAGGTGGCCACGAAAAATGAGATGTTCCATTATGGCCTAATCTAGTCCTGGGGATGACTTCATGAAACTTTCAATTGTGTCACAAGTCCAGCCTTTTAATGCGGTATGGCCGGCGTATAAGAGTTTCACTCAACCATACTGTTTCCGTCAAATTCCTATTTTGTATCTTAATATTCTTTTCATATATTTTATCTTGAACTCAAATCCAAGATCGTAAGGATCTTGTTAGAAGGGCTGAGGTATCCCTAAAATAGTGCAGCTTTGAAGTAAAGAAATAATTTTGCATTTGGTAGGATATTCATTTCGGGTGTGGCAATCGCACATGTCTTATTAATTAGCAATAGAGCTACAGGTAGACCGTAAACAAAATGCAGTCGGTGTGCGCATGCACACCCCTTCTACATCATCCAAGCATCACGTGACTCCCACCCCTCCCTTCCTGCATACGACAGAGCGTAAACCACACGAAATGCGTGTATTTTAATGCTGTTTTGACTTTCAAAGTTAACAGAAAATAATTACCTCGGACATGACCTCACAATCGATGAACAAATAGAATCATAGGAACAAAGCAGTGATTCGGCAGAAAATGCAAAGGGTGAATGTAACAGTGAATACGAAAGCGAGTGAAACATAACCAGAGCAGCCCGCGCGATGGAGGAGAGGCAACCTAAAAAGACGGTAGAGGGGGAAAGCTAGAGGACTCCAGTGTTGGTAAGCCACGCCTCCAACTGCATTTTGCTCGCGGTCTAGTTATAGATTTGTTGCGTCATTATCCTGTTTACCTTCAAGTGGTCTGTACTCCCTATAGTTGCTGCGTTAGCCTGAAGTAAAATCGCTGAAGATGCTTGTCCTGAGAAGTAATTACAAACAAAGTAGGCTAACAACGCAAGAAGTAACTAAACGCACGAATAAGCTGGACTTTTTTTAAATTAACGTCATCCAACGTTAGATAATATCGGACGATGAATGAAATGGGTGAAAAGATGCTCAAATGAGTCCAGAGTCCATAGAGCTTAGAGATACCACACATTCGTCTTTCAGGATAAGGGAAAGACCCAGAAAAACCGAACTCGGGTCCTCTTGAACGTGAGGCACACACGCTACCATCTACCTTACAGAGGTAGGTAGGATACTTATGGTGATTTGACGATACTCATCAACGAGGTTTACATTCAAAGTGACTAACTCTGGCACTTCTTTTGGCTTCAAGATGTCAAAGTCACTAAAATTTAAACATGACTTTTGATTCCTTTCTATGTTCAAATATATCTCGTGTTTTAAGATTTTTCTGCCCCGGATTGGGCGGTGGCGCGGCTCGACCACTCCTTGAACCAACCTTGTGTCAAATATTAGTAGCTCTGGGGTTAGTGTCTTCATGCAATGGCCCTGCCTTAAAAAGGGGAAGATATACTACTTTAAATTGTTTGTATACTCCAAATGCAGTCATGCTTATGCAATGAAATATATTGCCTAACAACAGAAAACCACAAGTTGAAGGAAGAGACATTACGCTATTATATGGATCTGTCCCACTTCGAGTGTGACAAAATTGCGTCACTCTAAGAGATTTACTTGACAGTAGCGGAGAATGGTGCATTAAGGGAATAGAGGAAATTCATGTCAGGATCTGTTGGAGCTATCGTTGGCAGCACGTGCCAGTCATTGGTACCAATGTACTTACACAAAGAAGTTAGCAATAAGCCACTAATCAATACTCTGTGTAAAACTGAGCGCAAAACTGCGTTTTGCCATATGAAATTCAGATTTACGTTGTTCATACTAAAAATTAGCCTAATCATTCTTTTCCGCATTAGCAGTACAACATACGATTGAAAGAGAAGTCCGCTTTTGGTGAGAAAGTTAAAAGCTTGAGTGTATGAGTAATTCTTTTAACTAACACGAATAAAGTATGTTTACTAAATAGCCCATTTTCTACATAATGGTTAGAAGAAAAAGTGAACTTGAAATAAATGGAAAGATCTGCTCCTTATCGGCGCAAAAATATAGAACACAACGTGGCGGTAAACAGCATAATACATAAATAGGACTTTACAGGAAAAATAAATGGTTCTAAAGATGTGAAGTCAAAATACTATATTTGATTTCCATGCATTTTGATTGATGGAGATAGCCACTGGTCAGAAATAAGACGTGTGGAAAACTATCCGAGTACGTTAGATTTACATGTTGCTGGTAATCTATTTGTAGGTTTTACAAATCAATTATCACCCAATTATCGGAAGGCACGACCAACTGACGGCTGAGTGAGGGCCGTGAAGCATTCGACCACGCCTACCCATTTATCTTGTAGCGGTAACGAGGGGATGGTTGGAAAAACATCACTAGCCATCTCTTTCCCCTTCCCTGGCGTCTGGAACCTTCGTGGTGATTCACTGAATCGCGAGACTACCAGAAAAAGCAATCTTCCTATAACAAGGGGCTGCAGTTGGCGAGAGAGTTGAGTTCTTGGCGAGCAGCCGGAGCGCCGTGCTAGTGAACGAACTGGAAGACTGTACGTGCATCTGAGGAGTTGTACGTAATTGCGAGTGTAGAGTGGACCTGTGACAGACGAACTGATGAATTGTAATTGTGTACGCTACGTAATTCTATGTAATCGGCAAGTGTTCCAAGTGTAATTCGGTGGAAATGAAGAACATTTTGAGTTTGTGCAATTGGACTTTTAATTTCACGAACCCACAAAGTCACAATATTTGCTTGAGAAAAAATAGAGACGTGATTAGTTCCCCGTTCGCATTGTAGATGGCCCTTAGTGCCAGTCAGAGGGAACTGAAGAAGTCGCCAACGTAAAGAAAGCCCTTGACAGAAATGTGTCCCTTACACAGTACGACAAGGTCAGTGAACGTGTGAAGGAGAACGCATGCTTAACAAGGTTTTTTTTTTTCTTAATTTACGTCCTCCAATGTTAAGTCATATCAGACGATGAATGGAATGGAGGAAATGATGCTCAAAGCTACACAAGGAGCAGAACCATTACAGGAACAGCACCCTATTCACTCAGTATACTAAAACCGAGAGGTTCCCCCCCCCCTCCCACAAAAGTACAAGCCGTCAGGATGCTTTTGAATGGGCTGAAGCTGAATTGACCTGAGTGTCATAAACACTACTGGGCAGAGTATCGGAACAGTACCTTGCACCTCATTCCTCTGGGACTTTCTTTGCTATGACATACTGTACTGTCGGTGGTGCATATATTGCATCATATAACTGAGGGTCGTTTCATTATTTCTTTCATCACCATCGGATATCTTCAGACTGGCTGTAAAGTATCACCCTTAGCTGTTACGGTTGTAATAGCTTTTCAGGTAAAAGTAACATTTGTTCATATTTAAGAATATAATGATGATTGGCACTAAGTAGAAACCTATACAGGAGTGACAATGCTCCCAATGAAAACTGCTTCTCGTTACTATTATCTACTGTGTTTAATGTGTTGTCATCATCGTTAAGATATACCTGGCTTGTTGAGTTTAAATTCACACTCAGTATACAAAACCGAAGCTATTACGTTGATCCTTCTGTGGCATTGTTAATTTTGAACCATTAGTATTTTAATAAAGACATTTGTACAACTTCCTTTACATCATATTTTACAGCTTTCCATTTACCTAAGCTGGTTTATTTACTATTGCATGGTTCCAATATACAAGATACAAAAATTCTTTCACGCCAGGTCTTAATGGTGTAACATCTATCACATAAGGTCTATTACACTCAACCCCCCCCCCCCCCCATTTTATGTTTCCTTGCAGCAGTTTGCTTCCTGATCCATTTCTCTCTTACTCTTCCTACACATTCTCCAATCAACGTAATTCTTTTTTGCCTGTATCAGTCAACTTAATTGCAATAATTTCCTTATGCAATTTGTTTCGTTTTACTTCCCATATACTCACTCTCTAATCCTTCACCCTATCACATTGTAATAAAGTTGAAATATTTCCTCTGGGTCCTTGCTCATAACACACTTTTCTTCATTACCGTCTCTATAGTCGCTTAAAAATAATGCTCCTGACTGCATCCAAGCCAGTCCTTCCCTCTCAAATTTACAATAATCCACTTTATTTTCCTTTCCTCTAATCTGTTTTAAATATTCCATATCATTTTAGAGAAATCTTATTTATAAAGTTAGCCCAAATGTCTCGCCTCTCTTTGCACCAGGTTCCTTCCAAAATCTTATTCTATTTTGAGCTCCTATTTTCCAGAGCTCTCCCATCCCAATTTCTTGTACTTCGCCTGCCCAACTATTAAATTTCATTACTTCTTTTTAGTATTTCACAAACCTTTTTTTAGAAACAAGGTCTAAAATGTGCTCTTCCAGCTTTAACTCTTATACTAATATTTTAAAACTCTCATCACCAAAGCTTTGCTCCCTGCTCTCCAAAACTCTGCCAATACTGGACCCTTTGATGAAGTTCTGTGTTGCCCCAACACCTTTCTACAAAACATCATATGTATTACATCGATTTTCTGTCACCCCTTTGAAGGACACAAACACCCACTCTATGTAACATTGTTTGTTTTACTACCGCCTCATACTTTCTCTCTAATCATTTCAATGGCAGGTTTGGAATTTTGTTTAAAAGTGTTCTAATGGTTTATTAGAACACGTTTAATGGTATCTCAATATAGAACGGTCGGTGGCGCGTTGCGTGTGATCATGTTAAAACTGGTGTATCCGTTTGCGTTTCCTGTGTTGCGGTTTCCTCATATCCATGTTCTTAATTAAGGCGGTCAAGTGGATACGAAGTTTTTTGACATAGTTTTCTACCTTTAACTTGCAGTAATTAGTCCCCATGAATTTGGACATTTGTCGGAGAACTGAGGCTCTTATTTAAGTTGAATTCTTTGTAAAATTGCTCATTTGCTGTAAATACTGTATTGATCCAGAACATGCACGCTAATAATGGAGTATTGGAAATTACTGTAAAATATCAATTTCAAACATAGTATGAGGTTTTTACTAAAGAATGTTACTAAGGCTATTTGTCTCGTTTTTTCCTTTGGTGCAGAATGTTTTATCTGAAATACCTAGTATTTATCTAGGGCAATTCCTAGGTAGTCTGTGTGCTGACGACACTGAAATGGGTGACATTTATGTAAATATTCATGTCTACCTTAATCATTTTGCTCGAAAAAAGCTATCAGTTGAAATGTTGCATCATTTAATTTTCCAGAACTGTTGACTCTAAGGATGTATTTATCAACATCTACAACTTTGCCTGATTTTATTTAAAATTACGGCAGTTATTGAGAAGCTGGAGATCATAAAACTAAAACCATGAGGCTTAATACTGTTTCCACAAAGTAAAATATAATGTGTTAGTTTCCCATATATAATCATTTGCTTAAAACTCATCTGATTATGCACTTAAAACAACTTGCTTCAACTTTAAAATGCTTTACCTCCTGTGTCCCTGAAATTTTCCTTGCAGCCTGACTTTCGAAAATAACTAATGCTCAAAGTTGCATTTTTCTTTACAAGACTGTTAATGTTACACACTAAACACGAGTATTAACATTTAATTTGCTCTGTTCTGTAAACATTATCAGGCCACTAATTATTCTCGTTATTTTTCTTAAAATATCACTTCTTAAATGCAACATCTTAACTTTACATTATCAACATTACAACGGATATAAGCTTACAACTTAAACCGTAAGAGGTTTTTTGTAATCAGTCAACTGGATACCTGCTTTTTATCTAGACTCAACGTTCGTCCAACGTCCATTAGATGGTGCTAGGGTGAAGTAGGCATTTATTGGATGTGGTCCATATTTCCTCAGTGTTCAAATACTTTTACCTGTTGAATGTTTCGGTTATATATTGTAATAAACAACACATTTTCAATAAGGTTCAGGGTATAAATAAACTGTTTTGCCCTTTGGAAGTACGTCCAAGAGGCGACTGACATGCCTCTCAAGGTTGTAGCAAAACCACATCGTCTAAGAGTCACTTAAATATTTGCGAACATCCAACATCCTAGTCTCCACAAGATAAGTCTTCATTCTATATGCATTAAGGCAAGGCATTTGAAAGAAAGTAATAGTTTAAAAGAGTTTTTCGAGATACTATAGCATGCGATTCTTTACTTGCCTGGAAATCAGGGATAACATGACATCGCGTATCTTTAATAACTCTCTTCATCCGTGATGATTCAGATGCAAAGCAGGGATTTTCATCCAATTTGACATACACTGCCTTTATGACGACCAAACATGTTTCCGAAAAGAACAATAGGTATCTTGCAGAAAATAATATAACAGTTTGTAAGAGTCCTTAACTTTCTGCCACTATTCACATTACACTCACGTTTCTGCTATGAATAACAGTGCAATGGTGCGAGATAATTAGATTCGTCTACGAAATGACATGTAGTTTCCGAAACAAACTTCCGCTTTGTGTTTGTTTTTCTGTTTCCTGAAACAAATGTATGCTGGCAGCCGCTCACAAATCTTCGGGCGTCCTACCAAGCCTTCTTTATTAGTTTATCTAGAAATAACTTCCACGGGACCTTGGTGCGGTTCCTAGGCGCCAGGATTACAAAGTCACCCCCTTATGAGCGCGAACGTTGAAAACCACTATTTGCTATATACTGCAATCATAATTTAAACATTGCCACAAACATGAGTATGATTCCCAGCGTCCCATTCCATATTTGATGTGAAAGGATACTCAGAGGCCTGCATCCGTCTTCAGATATCCATCACCTTCCGGCGGATTTCAACTCCTTATCTCAAGAAACAGGAGCCTCATGTTATCTGTTGTCCAAGAAGGATGAGTTTCGTTTTGTGGCAAAAACAAAATCGTGCATTATTTGTTAATGTCAATGTTGAAAGACGAAGCTTTCAATTTCATGGCATATATGCGGGAAGAAAAATAACACAGAAAGGGTATTTCATATATCATACACTAATAAACAGCTTCTTGTTACATATATCGCAATATACTTTCATAATTTTTAAGATATCTCCACATAACATACTGCTTACAAAACCTAAAAGTAGTAAAATAAATGTTTCTTAAACACTTTGTAGATAATATTTCAACTCCACACATACAACTTATAGCCTTAAAATCAAATTTTTGGAAGGTTTCTATTCATTTCAATAAGAGTTCCGACGCAAGTTTGTAGCGTCTTTTGGTTCGGCGGAGTTAACTCTGACGCACCTCCGTGGATAACGCCATTTGGTTTCTTCAGATGTTAGCTATGGTGATATTACAGTAGTGGTTCCTGAGAGGAAAATGTAAAAGTTTACACAAACGGGCAAGCACTCGCAAGTGAGCAGTTATAATAATTACCTACGTTTAAAAAGGAAAATATAAACTGGCTTGTCCAAAAGCTTCCAGAATTAAATTAAAAGCTGAGTAATCGCGACTTTATAGAACATGAGAAGGGCATCCTGGTTTTCAAGTGAACGTTGCTGAGTATGTAGGTGTTTAGAAGACTAGTTCTCAAATACTTTCTGGTAAGTTGTGGATACTTATCAGTCAAACGTATAAGATTAGGTACATTTTCATGCAACACTAGCTGCCAGAAAGCCAAAGCGGAATGGGCAGGATGATACGCATTCCCTAGTATTATTGAAGCAGTAGATTGCGCGCATGTGTTAATAAGGAAACGTCACACATACAGAAATGCAAAATGCATTAATAGGAAAGGAGTTCGTAACATCAATGTGTACGCTAGGTGCAATGCAAATGAAGTGTTTGCTATTGTTGTTGCTAGACGTATAGGTTCTGTCCAAGATTCCCAGATAGGGAAACATTCAAGGGCCCATTATATTATATTCAGAATGCTTGTTCTTTCTAAATATTACAGATCATAATTTTTATCCATGAATTTGACTGCTAGAATATAAATCCTAGAGTCACTTGTCATGATTTTTTGTCCTACGTAATAAAACAAGGATGGAAAAAGGAAGAAAAGAGTTAAGGCAGAGAGTACTGTAGACCCACAACAAGAAGGCAAGCTAGAGGAATGTGTAACGTAATCACTTTTGCTGTCCCAACGGTGTTTAAGTTAACCTTCCGAGTATGACTAAGATGCTACGTTTGTTTAAAATACGTGTTGTCACGTAGCTCACCAACACATAATACCTATCACTGCATTTACTGCAACGAGCATTAGATCTGGCAACATGGGTGACTCATATGCACTCTCGTACTCTCATTTCTAGTAAAGAGATCTACTACCAGAGCAGATAAACAGTTCAAACCCCTCCACCTTTCATTCGTCTCTTGCTTTCTTGTGCTGGGCAGACAGTATTGTCTGACAGCATCCGAATATGTGAGATGACCTACCAGACACGGAATATCTTCGCGAAACAATCTTCACTACTCATAGACAAAACAAGTACACGTACAGCAGGCCACACTGCGATCGAACCACCTGGATACCTTATACAAAGGATGCTTTTGCATTGAACACACATACAGCATAGGCAATAGTAAGGAAAAAGTGTCGTGATGGGCTTCTAGAGCTCAGGATTCAGGTTTAGATGGTAGATGTAACAAGAGGAATATGTCAACGTGGACAATTTTATAGCATAATTATACTATACTGTCATTGATTTCCAAAACCACCGTTATTTATACACCTTATAAACATCCATAACTTAAAAGGTATATTGATCTTAAATCTGCTCATTCCCTCGAGGAATGATTATGCCCAAGTCCACCTCCCGAAATGCCTTTTATGGGGCAGTTTGAATCTGTCATTCCCAGATATCTTTCGCCGCCTAATCCAAGTAAACCGAAAACCAAAATAAATACAAAGTGTGGTCCAAAATCGTAACTCAAGTTGCCTTCAGAACACCGTCAACATTGCATCTTTGAAGGAAATATTTAACAAAGTATCAGGTGATTATTCATAGGATTGGGATCGCCTAAATATTAAATGCTTCACAATTCATTAAGTTGAGGTCTACTGCACAAATTTGTGTGTAGAATATCATTAAAACACAAAGACGATCTCCTATCAAGAAATTAAACTTATGCATTAAGTAAGTTTAAAGTTACATTACATGGCGATTTTGGAACACATACATTAAGTCAATGAACATAACTTTCTACTCTAATTGTAACAAATGGCAATAACACTAATAAAAACAGACAAAAGTTTAAACCTTGGAGTTACTATTACTTACATAACATAACGGAAACCTTTATTTAAAAATATATTTAATTACCTGCTTGCTTATTGATACCACACACAATAAGCTAAAAACTAGAAAGCAACAAATAATGGGCCCTTCTTCTTTATTGGAGTTTCGCATGCTTCTCACCACCAGAGTGGAAATCTTGCAGGATTTCTGATATCACAGAGGATCTTGTGGAGGATTGATTTTAATTAAACATCCCTCCAGCCCAGACTAGAAATCGAAACCTTTGGTCTTAGAGGCAGTAGACATTTGTATTCGATTGGTGATTGCGTCCAACCAGCTTCCACAAGGCTCTTGATTGCACAATATTCTCTTAAGAGAGGACTCCCGTTCAAAATACTATTCCTACTGAATAGGAATACTCTGCCGGAAACAATCTATAGCGCATGGCTTTTGTGGTCCACATGATTTATGCTAAAATGTACACAAATGTTCTCCAATTTACTTGATTTTATTTGGCTGCAAATTTACACTTTATATATTTAAGCGCTCCTAGATAGGCTTAATAATTCTCCCATTAGCACGTGTATGTCCTCCAACGTGAAGTGATATAGGACAATGATGAAATGGGTGAAAGCATGCTCAAATGAGTGCGGAGTCTATAGAGCTTTTATCAGACATTCATATTTCAGGATAAGGGAAAACCCTGGAAAAGCCCGTTTTCCAGATAACTCACACCGACCGAGATTCGAACTAAATCTCTAGAACGTGAGGTAGACACGCTAAAGAGAGTGAGTTATTGAACGCCTATTATGCTTTTGGAAGGAAAACGACGTGTTAAATTCACGTGATTTTCTCCACGCATCGTGAATTTTTTATATACGTACTACGAATTATTCCTACGAAAGTTTATTTCCCCATCTGCTTCATATTAATCGAAATAAACCTACAGGAAATAGTTTTACTACACATTTCGTCAAAGGATACAGTAAACAGATTCTTTTCATGGCATCACGAGAAACAACTGAATAGGGACAGCACACAAAACAATATATATTCTTAGCTAATATAGGAATGAAGGGCAAGGTGAGGTAAGAGGAGACAAGAGGGTGGATAGGTCTAGGAGAAACGACAGATTGGAGGGCAAGGCCCCAAGTTCCCGATAAAGATTTCCTGGTGACAAATGGTACAATCGACGCCCCTCCCTCTGCAGACTCACACATCCTACTATAGGGGGGCTCGAGAATCGGACGGAGAACGGAGATTTACAGAGGGCATCATTTTCCCTGCCATGCAACCCCAAGGCTCTCGAAACCTAAAACAGCCTAGTAGATCAAAAGTGAAGCGAAAAGGAGGAAGAGCGAATTCGGTGAATGTAAGTAATCTTCCAGCATTCCCCTAGCAATCGATTGGTTCAAGAGAGGTCACTCGAGGGGATCGAACCCACGACTTACCGAATACGAGTCACATACGCTACAGTCTGCGCCACCTCGCTGTTACTATAGCTAATAAGGGAACTATCACTGTACTCACACCGCTAAGCACCTGAAAATTTGATGGTATAATGCCTACTGTATGTAAACCACGTGCACCAAAAATCTGCTGCGGAGTAGAACCGCAACGCCCTAAACTAAACGCTAAACTAAACACTGGAAAATGAGGCAACTAGATGCTGGACAATCCTCGTTAGCTCTGTTTCAAGTGTGGGGGACGGCGCCCCTTACGTACGAGGGGGTGTCAAAGTTTTAATTATCACTCGGTATTTTTATGCTACAGTGATGAAAATTGTCCAGTGTCATAAACCATGAGCATGGAATGGAAACATGCCGATTCCCCCCTACCAAAGAGGCAAAGGTGCAAAAGTCAGCTGGGAAGGTTATGCTTTCAGTTTTCTGGAACTGTTGTGGAGTCATCCTTACATATTATCTTGCCAAGGGTCAAACCATCACTGGCAGATACTACTGCAATCTTCTGGACAAGTTACGAGCAGCTCTGATGTGATATGCTCACCAAAGATGTTCGTCTTCTGGCTGACAATGCACCAGCTCATTCATCTCAAGTTGCAGTTGACAAAACAAGGAAATGTGGCTTTGAGACCTTACAGCATCCGCCTTATTCGCCCGATCTCGCACCGTTGCCTGGTCACCGATTTGACAACAGAAATGACGTCATTAATGAAGTGGAAGAGTGGTTTAAAGCGAATTCCGCAGACTTTTACAATCAAGATATTCGAAAGGTCAAGAAACGCTGGGAAAAATGTGTAAATCTGGATGATGACTACGTAGAGAAAAACTAACAAGCACATATCAACACAAACTCTCTATCACACTTTTTAAAGGGTATGCCATATATAGGCCGCTTCCCGTCAGGGGTAAAATCTCCCTCCGGTACAATGCAGTACTGCTATGCCTATATATTCCTCGTATTTTTGCCTCATTTTCAGGCACTTCCAGCTATACTCCGCACCCAGATTTTGATATACAGGCTCCACATATAGCAGAGATAAAGTCATCACATTCTCAAGCGAGCACATGTGTGGGAATAGTGATAGTTCCCTTGTGACAGAAAAAATAAGAAAGCAACTATGCCGAAAATGGAACTAGTGCTCTATATTCAGAAACCATAACGATTTATTGAATACTGCAGAGACAACGATCTTGGTTGTAAAGATGTTTTGCTGCATGGGATTCGAGACAAAAGCAATGACTGTTCGCCTAATTCCGATGCAAGATGCTGCCATTTTCTCTCGGCAGGTGGCGGCAATAAATTTAGTCTACGCTCGTGGCTGAACAGCTGGACCTACGCGACCTATGCAAACATTTCTATGAGAGCAAGCAGACTCTCTGTTAAATTCTGCATGATGCTTGGCAAAACTTCAAAATAAACTCATCTGAGAGAATGAATCATCAAAAACAAATTTTGCTTATTAGTATTAACATCGGGGGAGTGGAAATCTGTGGTACTCTGTCAAAAGATAAGATCCCCGCACACGAGAAACCATTAAATATCTATCCACTTTCTGTGCAATAAAATATTTCATTTTAAAATATATACTTTTACGTTCACATGACTTTCTCTATGCATACTTCAACAAACTATTCTTACTAAACCTTACTATTCCGTCTACTACGTTTTAACGAGATAAACATCTGCAAAAATGGTTTTACTTACATGCTTCCTAACATGGATGAGAATAGGAATAATATATGTAAAAGGGTTGAGAAGTAATGCGGTAGGGATATGTGAATTTTGTGGAGATGAAGAAAGCACTGTTCATTACCTGATAAAATTTAAGGGGTTAACAAATTGCAGGAGAAAAATATGGGATAAGAAATGGGACAGTGTGATAAAAGAGGTAGTGGCGTTACACTGTTAACGGGGATAGGTGAAAAGATAGATGTATAGGAGATTTCTTACATAAGTTAAGAGAAAAGTGTATTAGGGTAAAAGAAGCAAAGATCAAGAAGAAATGACAACAAGCTGCTCAGGAAAGGCTTATGGCCGAGGAACCTGAGTCAGCGAGTAAATCTTGGGTCAGCAATTTTCATGTATTTATACAGGATGTACAATAGAACATGTTTGATGTTAAAAGTCAATGTAGTGAAATTATAATAGAAAGTGTACAAATATCATATCATACATGCTTCCTTGTAGCTACAATGGGAATAGAGAAACTCAGCAAACTATAACCGTAGACAAATCTTTTAAGAGCTGGTCGCTATGTGTTGAGTGATGACTCACATTCTTGCATGACCAACAGAAAAAAAAATTAAAAAGAGAGAGTTATAAAATTCAAACCAATAACAAAGAATATCTCGGACATTGTTAACTGCACAAAGGAAAGCGTATTTAAGTATACCTATAACTGAAAATTTGAAATCCTGAACTAATAACGCTAGCTTTTCAAGATTTATACCATAGATGCAACTTAGTGCAAATATGATACAGCCCAAAGTTTATCAATTTCACATTTATAGTTTGGAAAATATAGTCAAATTTATTTATTTTTGGTTAAGTCACCTAAAAAGCACCTTGAGACAAAATACGAGTAACTTAAATTTTGGTCTAATGGTTTAACAAAAAGTTCCCAATGCATCCGTTTTTTCAAATTGCCCTAGGTTTCTCTGTGTCTCAATAACTTTAGGCTCCTGAAATTTTTAAAGCTATGAATATGGCATTTTTTGCCCAAACTTTGAACCTTTCTTTTTATGTTTTGAAGTAGAGAAAGTGTGCTTAAATGCATCTCGCAGTAAAACCCAGAGAATTTCTATTCACTATGCCTGTATGAACGTGTGTAGCAAGTTCCATTAGTCTAACCCCAAAACTGCGACTCAACGAGTATCTTAAATGATGAAAAATGCTGAAATTTTGAATAGCGAGAAAACAAGGATAAAGAATTAGAATTCATATCTAACGCTAGCATTCACGTAACTTTCAAACTGATTAGAGCATTTAAAAATGGCTTGCAGATGCTATCTAAACACTTTCTGAATTCAGGAAGGATTACACTATTTTGTAGCATAAAAAGAGGAAAATGTGATTTTTTTTAAAATGTTCATGAAATTTCAGTCACACATACCCTTAAAATAAATGTGCTTTAACGAGATCCATCTGTTTTGTGTAGCAACATTTTTTATCTGCTACGGTGCACTAGTTATGCTAAACTATCCAAAATGAAGAGTTCAGAGGCTATTACCAGAAAATTCAAAATGCACCTTTATTCGACATGAAAATCTTTTAAACATATGGTATTTTAGTCAATAGCAATATATGATATTTTCTTCAAAACCCAAGTGTCAAGTTCTCAGAAGATGCTGAATTTAAATATAGTTTTGGTACTTAACCGAATTTTAGTTTTTGAGTTACGACTGAGACACGATACCACAAGCATTGACCTTTCTCTAAAATGCTTTTTAGGGATCAGAGGTCTCAAAAGTATATATTTCAGCGAAATCTCGACATAAAAGTTTCCCCCTCCTTACCATGTGCGGTAAAGAAAGTTATAATGTAATTGCCTATTCAAATTAATGCTTTGATGGTGATGCGTGTGGGAAGCTTCTTTCAATTACGTATACTTAATTATGGTGTCCATATTTAGGACAATGGTGCCAACATCTTTAAAGTATTAAGCCTACTATGTTTAAAGTTGTGACAGGTTAGCCTTGACTTACTGTAAACCCATCTTATGATTTTAACGATTTTTAAGCCCATATTGACATTGTATTTGTGAATGTCCCATTTTGTATTTTTATTGTGTTAATATGTTTGGCTATGTTAATAACATGTTTTTTGCTGCAGTGTTCTAAAACTTCAATAAATATTGGGCTGAACTGATTTTTTTTTTAATTTACGTCCTCTAAGGTTAGGTCATATCGGACGATGAATGGAATGGGTGAAATGATTCTCAAATGAGACTAGAGTCCACAGAGCTAAAGTTACCTGATACTCACCTTTCAAGATAAGATAAAACTCGGGAAAAAAGAATTATCCAGATAACTCATCCGAGATTCGAACTCGGGACCTCTTGAACATGAGGCAGACATTCTACCATCTATTAATTGTGCTGCTCGAACGGTTACCATGGATTTATCTTTGTTAATAGAAACCTCTGGGATAACGCATTGATTACCCCACGTGAAGTAAACATGTCATTTGTGATTCCTGCGAAGTCCACTGGCTGAAGTGATACATTCATTGGCACTTAGCACAGATCCGAGAACTGAGGCAGTTTCCCTCTCACCCTTACAAGAATAATCAGTGCGTTATCTGAGAGTTCTTTTTTTTTATTCAATGATCGATTAGCAGTACATGCTTTACAGATCCTTGTTAACAAATTGAATCTTTATGAACTATATAATAACATGTAAGGAACACCAAGTTGGCTCCTATTATCTACTTAACACTGTGAAACAAGAGAGAGAAAAACAGTTAATATAAAAAAAACAAGTAATGAAAGAGATAAGAACAGCAATCATTGTGAAACAATATTCATAGTTTTTTCAATCAGAGTCACTAAGGAGGAGATCCTGTGGGAGTCGTCTCTTCAGGCGTGTGGGCTGGCGGGTTCGTACGCCGATGTCGTACATCACAGCTCCTGGAACATCTGGCAGGTTTGAGAAGCGAGAGGCGATCTGACGTATGTACTGGTGAAGAGGAAGGAGACCAAGTTCTTTATGCAGTTGTTGTTTTCTTACGTACCAAGGGGCATCCGTGGCGATGCTCTGAGAGTTCTATTAACAAAGATAAAGCCATGGTAATGCTTTGAGAAGCAGGATAATACCTACCGAGGCGAGCACTGAACTGAATGAAAACCGCAGCTAGCCCGCATGACCTAATTGGGAGTCGAATACGGGCCCTCAACATAAAAACCAGAACGCTATTCCTCCAGTACACAAATGGTAAATAGCAGTTTTCTTTACTCTGATTGCCTTAGCTTTTGGTTATGTGCAACCTTGTTATGCATGTTATTTCCGCTTGCTTCATTCTTGGATGGATGACTTTTTTACACAAAGCTTTCTGACAGGCGGGGCTGTATAAGAGGCGGAAATGAGTCTATAGACTTTTATAGGCCATTACGATAACACAGAACAATAAAATTGATATTGCTAGCGAGTGATTCAGGAGGAATGAAAGAACTACTTATATCGCGTTGGATGTTAATGCTGACAAGCAAAGTATTTAAAGAATGTTCTGTAAATTGGTTTCTGGGCCGATTTCAAGTCACTGAGTCATATAATTATTATAGTAGCTTGAAAAACACTTGGGACGCTAGCTGTTGCTACTTAGGCATATTGCTGTTGAATAGCATGTCCATCTTGTGCCAAAAGAACGACTTTCCTCAGAGCATCAAAAATTAGTTTGTGACATATTGATATAAAATTGCACTTGCAAATGTATACTGATCATTACGTGTAGAGCAACATGCGGTAAGACCGGAACCCTAAGGAAACATGAACAAAACATTGGTGTTGTAATATATCTTTCAACTCTATTTCATATTTTTGCCATATATTTGGGAATTTGTTCTGGATTGTCCTAGAAAATGTGATTTGTATAAAATGTAATGTAAAACTGGGAAGGCCACAGAATGATATAACTTACGAAACAGTTTTCCTATTGATTATTATAATAATGTGATTATGCAATGTTGTGACGTGGACAACAATTCAATGGGATAAAAGCAATTTAGATTTTTCTAGAAACTCCGTATGCAGAGATTCGAGAATATGCAAATAGTTTTGGCGTCACTCTGCATAAGATCATCGAAGTGTAAAGACGTTATCTCTGGTGCCGATCTGCAATCCTGCAGAATCTTAAACTGCAAGGATGCAGTATTGATCATTATAAAAGTATATAATCTACAGAGTTTAACATTGTGATAAAATATATTAATGATTTTTTGTGGAATAAATTCCAAAATTTTTAAAGAAGAGAAAAGTTATTTTTTTCTTAAAATTATTCTTACTCCAATATTAGGGCCAGAGATAAGACCATTGCTCCAGAGTGCGGAGGCATACATCTACAAGAATTCTTCAAGATCGACACAAATGGTGACAGTAAATTCATCATTTACCAAATTATACTGCTCAAATCTAATATCAGAAAGCATGTTACATGAACAATGGAATGCTTTATAGGTATGCATGTATCAACATATCAATATTTTGTTTCATATTCCATTTAATGGAAATGGAAATATACTTTACAAAAAAAGGTTTTGTCCCGTACCCGGGGGAGAACCGGATTCTTAATGGGGCAAAACCGGGTAGCATTAGTCTTCGTTTCTAAGGCATGGTACGCATGTGTGCAGTTCATCTTTCAATCCCGTGCAGCCTTTATGGGTCCATATGAAGCACTCCATGCATCTCATCCAACCATCCGTCTCTTTGTAAATGTGTAAGGCTCATTAAAACGAAGACATGTGGAACCGTTATCATCTAGCAATCCTATCTCTAAGCCACTGCCCGAATTACTAATTTCAGGGACTTAAAATGTCTTTGTGTACAACAATTTTCTACGTATTTGCCTTTTACAGGTGCCTTGTTTCTTTCCTTTTCGATGAGATCGTTTCTATAAAGAGAATCAGCTATTATAAGGGTCATTCCTCTTGATCGTTTGGAAACTGGTTGCTGATATGTTGAAATTGGGACTATATCTCTTGGTGACATGGAAAAGGAAAAGGAAAATTTTGGCTTATTGAGAATGTAACCCAGAATAATAAAATTAGTGTGAAAATACCATAAACATTACATTTGATTACAATAATCAATTACCTTTTTTGAATCGACGACAAAATATCTATATGCATGGAGACATAACTGACTCTGCCCCACAGGTCCTGCCCCATTGCCATATTTTAAAATACTCTGGATTTCTTTCGAACTACAGCTAACAAAGAACTTTCAAAGTAGGCATTTAAAAGCTTAACACTAAGACTACTATCACACTTACCCACAAAACACATTGACACAACTTTCGCTGTTTAAGGGTTCGATGAGATGAGTAATTAGATCACAAACTCGGTTTTCCTTCAATAATCTCCTCCAATAAATCCGCTATATCATGTAAAATCGCTACACGTGCTTATCATAAGCATGGGAGCAAGAAGTTAAGATATCTCGGTGGCACATGGCACTACACTCCAGTAAAGGTAAGTGCGTAACTGGTTTCAACCCTCCTCCCCTACATGCGTAAGATAGGGTTGTTGAGGAAATATGTTTTCTTTTAGAATGTCAAAAAACTAATGTTGAATCTCTATAGGGGAGAAAATGGGGCTTTGAGAAGTGCCTTCACTGGTTTATCTTACAACTTCAACTTTTTTCGACCACATTCTGACTGCTATTTCTCAATTCAACAAACAATGGCTTAAATTAACATACCCCTTAAAATTTAATTGAAAGTAGTACTTTATTCGCAAACCTTTTCGCATAGCATGTTTTATACCACCAGAATTTTGTACTTTTAAAGAAAACACGTTTAACTCTATTCCAAAGAACATTTGGTTATTACAAGATACATAAAGTGGATCTATCTTTCACTGAAATATGTACTGAAGAACAAGGCGGACATAAATATTCGGATGCAGTTATAAGTACAGGAAGTGATTAAAATTAACATGAACAGCTCTATTGAGCTACAAATTCAAGCCGTGTATTTCACTCTTTAATGCCAAGAAATATATTGTGACATTGTGGATTCGTAGAATTAAAAGCCTTGTTTGATGAAATTTAAAATACTCTATTTTAGTAGGAAGACGATTTGCACGCCCCTTTCAGGCTCTAAGAATCATGTGTCATACACAAACGCAACCTCCAAGATCTCTCGTTGCTTCACCACACGTAAACAAACAAAAGAATTCACTTGCGGTACAAGTCAAAGGTCCACTACACAGCTGCATAGATACAATTAACAGTTCTCAACTCGCAACTGCCTCACTCGACCGACCGACCGACCGACCGACCAAAGTGCTGGCTAACTGTATAAAGCCAGAAGATTTTTGCTGCTTGCCCACCCGTTAAGGGTTTTACCGCAAGTAAGGTTTTATGATTGGTAAGGTTTTTATGATCGTTACACTGCCTCCACCATGTTTTGTTCTATCCATCATAATCTTTGGACCTATTCAGTCTTTGGTGTCCTCCAGTCTAAAATTCTACCATTACTGCGGTAAATATTAAATTTATTTTCATTAGACCACAGAACATTCCCAGAATGTTATACTTCGCGACAGATATGTTTTGGAAATTCTTTACTCTTTTTCTGATTTACTTTACACCGTATGGCTTCTTTTCTGGCACCCTGCATTGTAACCAGCATTATTCAGCATTCTGGTGATTATACGTAGCTGAAATTCTTTACCAATTGATTCCTTCAGGTGTGCTCTAATTGCAGGCTTGCATTTCTTGGAGTTGTTCCCCTGATTAAAGCTCTTCTGTCCCTGCTATTCAGTTTTGCTGGTCTTCCACTTCTGGATAAATTCGACATGCATCTGCTGCTATTTTGAATGACTTCTATTCACCTCTCTTCTTTTCTCTGTGCAAGTTTCTGTGTGCAAATTTATTATACTTTGTCGCCCCTCAATAGTGATTTCCTTTGATTTGCGATCATGTTTACATTTGATAGGAAGGAAGCAGTAGGGTAAATTAGAGGATATGAACACCGATCCCTTGACCGTACACAGGAGAAAGAAGCTAAGTATGACATGCATACAAAATATATTTAACAGGTGTTTTCCTTGTTCGTAGCGTTATTTACGAATGTCCAATGGGGCAACTTGGTAAGGAAACCATTCACAATCATATAAGATATACTGTCACTGTGTAGAATATGGCACGAGATCAGATACCAGAGACTTGATTGCAATTATCCAATGATGGCCACTACGTCAGATTAAACAGGTATAACCATACGCAGCTTTCATGTACATTTTTCCCAATATTTCTGTGCGCCTCTGTATATCAAAGTCCATAAACAATAGATTTTGAAGGCCGGTGTTACAATTTCCCTCTTTACAATGGCTGATTTAAGAATCCGAATACGTTGAAGTAATGATGCAACTTAACATTAGAGCCATACTGCTCTGTGCAAAATTCGCTTACACACTTTGTATAAAGTAATCACAGGAAAATTGTCCGGCGTGTCACTTGAATTTCTCTACCCACTCTTCTACAAATTATTCTTACAAAAGCATATTATTCTCATATGTGTTAGCCGAGTTTAACTTTTGCAGAAATAATTCCATTGCACATTTCATTGCAGGTAAAATAGGATACAGAGACTGGAGCGATAGTGAAGTCTTTAAAAACACGGTTTGAAATTGTTCTATTGGCATGACCATGGAAAAAAATTTCTACTTAGCACTTCAAAGTATAAACTAACTAAAAATGCAAACCAATAACGTCGAATATCTAGGAAATGGTTAATACTGCAAATATCATTTCATATAAATTGCGTTTCGTTACACAAAACTCTCAAACTGTTTCAAAAAAAAGTTCTACCTTATTTGAAATAACTCTAATATTTTGTGAAGTATTTAACTGGTCATTTAATTGTTTAATTACACTGGGCAACAAAAAAATCTTTTTGAATGTTTCGAGCACTTCATGAGGCAATTCCTACTAATTTTGAGTTGAGAAAAACAAATATGACAATGAAATTTTTTTATTAGCTATAGTTTCTATGATATACGCAAGGTGGAAGTATTACATATTAACGGGTTGAGAGAAAAAGATACATTTAAATTACATACATACTAACAACAATGAAAGTGCATTTGGTTTTTTAACTGGTAATTACATGCTAAGAGTTCTAAATTGCTGGAAAAAACTTCGCAGATAGTCGTGTCTGAAGAGAATCATGTGGTGGCCTATTCACTTCGTCTTTTAGCTTGCCTCTTGTGATGGAGTCCCGCAGAATCCCTATACAAAGACCAACAGTAATCCGCAAGCACTAACTCATTCCAACGACCCTGGTGTCTTTGTTCCATAACAGAAATGTCCTGATGGAATATCTCCCCATGTTCATCACTAGCAGCTCCACAACTAGGAGCGAAAAAGTCTAGGTGGGAGTGGAGAAAATGGATCTTAAGGGACAAGTTGCATCCAAGGTTACGGTATTTTTGCAGGAGCACTGTCACCAAATGCTTGTAGTTGTCATCTCTTTTGTTGCCTAAATATCCATGAACAACACCCTTGAAGGCTTCCCAAGCTTCCTTTTCTTTCCTCTCCAAAACTTAGTCAAATGCAGGATCCTTTATAAGTTCTCTTATTTGTGGTCCGACAAAACTGCCTTCCTTAACTTTTGCATCACTTAATTTCCAAAATTTCTCTGATGTACGCAAGTGAATGCGCGTCCTTCTCCCCCCCCCCAAAAAAAAATCCCCCAAATTTAAAATCTTCACTCTAAAAAATGAAATGTCACTTTATCTTCAAAACAAGAGCTAATCTATCATTTTATGGTGATTTTTTAATTCAGCAGATGGAAATACATGTAAATTCACTATTTTTAAGCCCGAAATATTTTCATTGTTGCCCAGTGAATAGCCGTTCCTAACCTAAGATTTACTTTCTGACTCAGATCCCCTGGCTATAAGCCTTTGGTTTTCCAGAGCAGTTTGATGCCATTTCTTCTCAACCTTTTCTTCCTTTATCCTAATCCACTTTTCTCTTATCCTATATAAGAAATCTCTTATACATCTATTTTAGTAATGCGAGCTTTATTATTTGTGGAGTTCATTCTGAAGGACCGCCGACATATGAACAAACAATACAGTGAGATAGAAATGGAGATACAGAACGATTTTGACTCGAAGTCCTGGTTCATTCGGAAGTTCTTTTTTTTTTTTTTTTTTTTTTTTTTTTTTTTGTTTAGCGGGTTAACCATAGCAGTTAAATGCTTCACAAAGTATTAGAGTTATTTAAAACACACAATTCTTGCAAATTCTTTCTTCTGTTTTCAATTGGCCTTAAAATAGGTATCTCTGGAGAAGTTTCGACATCCAATTTTTGATAAAAATAACTGTAAGTACTGGTAGAAAATGTAAGAAAGGGCCAAAGAACAAATTAACATGCGTCAACACAATAATGTGATTACAAAGTATCTGATGATCGTAATATTTTACTCTTTGAAAAACACCGAAAGCACGGTTTGCTCTACCTAGATCCTTTCCCCCTTAGCCATTCTTTGAAATATATGCATGGGGCATAGATTTTAAGAGGCCAAAATCTAACCCAGAGAATATTTCATTTTACCATGATATATCACTTTCCCCTATTCTCCCTTAACCAATGTCACTACTTTCCCGTCACTGCGCAAATTAAATGGGAATTTGTCATAAACGAGGGGGTTGGCATTATGGCTTGCCAGAGGACCCAGAATTTATGTGATTTATCTGTTTGTGTATTTGCATACTTAATCCAATTATACTGGGTATGTTACATTTACATATCTTCCTCTACCAACTATCGTTTATCGTTATCTCCTCTGCAGTGTGCCATTACAAAAGTTTCATTTTGCCATAACTGATTTAAACATATGCAAAAGTGATTTAATTACACATTTTGTTGTAGATACAAAGAGGATATAGGAGACGTGGAATAAAATGTTTTAAAATGCGTCGCATCGATGTAACATGTTGACAAAAAATTGCATATTCTTTTCACTACATTGTGAGGGCGGCAGGCACCAGCTCAAAACATGACCAAATATTAAAAATTAAAACACATAACAGCAAATATCCCAAGAATAGTTATTTGAAACTATATTTTTTTAAATATATCTACTGTCCACTCAAGACAAAAAGGCAAGGCAGAGGAATGTGTAATGTATTCACTTTTGCTGCCTGCATGATGTTTATGCTAGCCTTCCAGATATGATAATAATGCCAGGTTCATGTGAACAACAGTGTTGTCACATAACTCACCCATACATAATACCTGTTACTGCAGTTACTGAAACAAGCATTAGATCTGGCAGCATGGGTGATGCCCACCTCGGTAGTGTAGATGATAGCGTGTCTGCCTCACGTTCAAGAGGTCCCGAGTTCGAATCTCGGTTAGGGCAAGTTGCCTGGGTGAGGTTTATCCGAGGTTTCCCTTATCCTGAAAGACGAGTGTTCGGTAGCTCTAAGCTCCATAGACCCCGGACTCATTTGAGCATCATTTCACCCATTCCATTCTTCGTCCAATATGACTTAACGTTGGAGGACGTAAATTAAAAAAAAATCATGGGTGACTCACATGCACTCTCATACTCATTTATCGTGCTGCTCAAAAGGTTTCCCTGGCTTTATCTTTGTTAATACAAACATCTCAGATAACGCACTGATATTCTAAGTGTGCTAAGCACCAAGAACGTATCATTTCAGCCAATAAAGTGCACAAGAATCATAAGTGACAGACAGATGTCCACGTGGAGTAATCAGTGCGTTATCTGAGAGGTTACTATTAACAAAGATAAAGCCACGGTAACCTTTTGAGTAGCAGGATAATAAACAAATCCACTACTAGTGCAGATAAACAGTTTAAGCTCCTCTGCCTCTTCAGGCGCCGCTTGCCTTCTTGTGGTGGGTAAACAGTATATTTTTCTGGTAAATTCTTGTCTAGTGCAGTGCCATGGACGAGCGGTTAGACGGCTTGACTCTCACCAGGTGACCGCATGTGAGATTTGCAACACGGCACAGGCGCGGGTTTTCTCCGGGTTCCCCGGTTTTCCCCGCCATCATTCCACCAATTACTCCATTATCTTCTTTCCCTTCATCCACTTCGCCCTCATTTTGTCATCTATTGCTCTCACTCTCATACCAGGCATCGGGCTGATCACCCATCCTGGGCTCTCTATGGATCCAGAATTTCCGTTCCTGGACCCGATCTTAAGGGACAGAGAAACAAGAATACCCTAATACTACGATAGTGGTACAACTAAGGAAGTAGAAGAATAAGAATTGTTGTCCGTACCCGTTATATAAAAGTATACAAAATTCATTCCAAATAAAGAGGAGTTCACAGTCTATTCCAAGAAAATTCTTGCCATGTAAATAGATTAAAGACGTGCTATCTTATTCAAAATCATTAGAACCGTTTCAAATGTCCTTTTTTCAAGTAAAGATTTGTTCTAAATTTTCGTGTGTCATTTTTGGAGGATACTGAACTAAATACTAAGTATGCTATTCATCTAACTTTTCGTTTTTGAGCTTTTCACATAGACACACACACACACACACACACACACACACACACACACACACACACACACACACACACACACACACACACACACACATTCTAATTTTATTCAGCTTTCTACTTTATCGTGTGTGACGCTTCAAAATTATTTTATATAGGCAAATTTAGAGTATCCTGCGTCGTGGCGTAGTGGGCTAGAGCGTTGTGCTTTCGTTCCCTGCCACGGAATGAGTCCGGGATAGGTCCAAATCCTTAGGATGGTGATTTTAAGTCCCGGGTATGGTAGCGATGCCCACTGAGCATCGTGAGGAAACTGAGGAGCTACGCTAGATAGCGAACCCTGGTTCTAGAAAGCCAACTTTCCTGCTGGGGTGCCGAGATGCTGACCAGATCTTCTCGTATCGGTTGGATGATTGTCTATCTCTGCCTGGCGTATGTGGGCGTGTGACCGACAGGCCGGTTGGCAGGCTCAGGCCCACTTTGAGCTTTTACTCCATGGGTTTACTTTTTTTACTTTTAGAGCAATTTTTACTTTCTAAACTAAACATAAGAAGTACAGTAAGCACTTCACCCAAACAATTAGATAAGTATTATTTCCCATAAAACTGAGAGTGAGTGAGTTAGTGAGTGAGTGCCAATGTCTATGCATATGATAGTACACATAGAAAAATAAATGCATCAACTAGTAAATACTGAGAAATTAATGAGCAACTTCAATTTAAAAAAAAAAAAAAAAAAAAAAAAAAAAACTTGGTTGATTCTTGACATTGAAATATTTCCTTCGTCAGATTATTTTTTTAACTTACGTCTTCCAATGTTAAGTCATATCAGACGTTGAAAGAAATGGGTGAAATGATGCTCAAATGAATCCAGGATCCATGGAGATCAGAGTAACCCGACATTCGTCTTTCAGGATAAGGGAAAATCCCTGAAAGCTCTTATCAAGGTAACTCACCCTGACCGAGATTAGAACTCGGGACCTCTTGAACGCGAGGCAGCCACGCTACCATCTACGCTACCGAGGCGGGCTTTCGTCAGATTAAAAAGGAAAGGTTGAAAACCTTTTGCAATTTTCGAAAAGTATAAAACTAATGAAATAAAGACTCGAAGCCCTCAAAATACGTTATCTGCAGATACGTATGTATTAAAGGTCACCTACTTTTTCCGCGTTAATTTGGTTTCCAGAATGTTTCTGAAGTTGAATTGGAATGCTTACTGGAGCGTTATTACGGTTGGTAATTAATTACTGCGTGGCGTGTTTTGAAATTTAATATCCATCCACGTTTACCTTTTCGCCTTTTGCTCTCCTTTACCTCTAGCAGAGAAAATTGCATATAGCTGGAGGTACTCGTGGCTTGAGAAAGAGTTTTAACGTAACTCTACATTGTTCTTCAGCTTCAGTATTAAGATTACTGCAAATCTTTCTTCAAGTGTCTTTTGTACTAGTTGAAAAGGTACTGAAGTAAATGCGTTCTTGAAAGAATAAGCCCTTGGGGCCCTTCTAACTCTAGAAGCTAATGTAAGCGTTTGTTTCCATCTCCATATCGTCTCTGTATTTGCTTTAGCTCCCGTTCCTTAATCTGCTGAATACAAGCTGCGTTACAGTTCTAAAACCTCCCCTTTTTTTAGGACTGGGACCAGATAAGATCTTCTGGTTATTTTTTAAATACACGTGGACTCTTTGTGAATGCATGACAGAGATGGCAGCACTGTACAGTGCATAGAACTCTAGTGGCAGCGACGAGAATTAGGACTTTTTTGATATTTCAAATGGCGACGTTTTCATTGCAAGAACAGAGTGTAATCATTCGTTTTCTCCATTTTCGTGGTGTGACACCTATTGAAATTCATCGCAAGTTCAGTGAGGCATGTGGTGATGGTACCATGGATGTGTCTACTGTGCGTTCCTGGGAGCGATAGTTCAATGAAGGCAGAACATCGTGTGACAACAAACCTAGACAGTCACGGCCTCGCACCAGCCGATCTGAGGACATGATCCAGAGAGTGAAGAACGTTGTTTTGAGGATCGCCGACATCGCCTCCAAAATCAGCATTTCCGTGGGATGTGTGCACACAATCCTGCATGAAGATCTGAAAAATCGTAAACTGTTCTGCCTTCATTGAATTATCGCACCCAGGAACGCACATTAGATACATCCATGGTACCATCACCACATGCCTCACTCAACTGGCGATGAATTTCAATAGGTGTCACACCACGAAAATGGAGAAAACGAATGATTACACGCTGTTCTTGCAATGAAAACGTCGCCATTTTAAGTACCAAACGCAGCCCTTACTCTCTTCGCTGCCACTAGAGTTCTATGCACTGTACAGTGCTGCCATCTGGCATGCATTCACAAAGAGTCGACGTATATTTAAAAAAAACAATAGTTCCTATCTGGTCCCAGCAATGAAAAAAAATTGCTGTTATAACTTGAACACACCTCGTACATCAGTCATATTCATAGCTTTTTCACAGAGTGCGAGTAGGTGCATTATTAAAGCAGCACTATTCACAGATCTGTTCCGTTCTTGCAAGAATTAAGTTGAGACATATGCTCTTCTTCCTCTAGTTCCTAATCCGTTTTATATCCCAGGCACCTTAGCGTAAGCGGTTCGAATAGACATGCCTTTGGTCAAGGATGGGGAGAGCCCACGTAAAGTTACCGGTATATACGTGTGGATAATGGGATTTACATTCAACTGCTGCTTTTCATTTTACATCAGAATAGTATAATAGTATTGAAATAATCTAATCACAATATCAAATAACTACAAATGTGTATAAAAAAGCTAGTATAAAAAGTAACAAAAAATCTAAAACTCAAAGCGCAAATTTATGCAATAAGGGGTTAAATGCGTTCTTCTGTCTCTTTTGCATCTTGCCTTTTTCTCAGTACCCCTTGAATTCTTCTCTTTCTCCGTTTCAGCCTACTCTCCTCTGTTCTATCTCTCTCTCTCTCTCTCTCTCTCTCTCTCTCTCTCTCTCTCTCTCTCTCTCTCTCTCTCTCTCTCTCTCTCTCTCTCTCTCTCTCTCTCTCTGCTGTGCTCTTTAAAATGTACATACCATAAAACACTTTGAAAATCGATAGCCAAGTCCCACCCCCCTTTCCAAGATATTAAACTAAGACAAAACTAAATGTTTACTGATACACACAGTTCTGTAATATTATTTGGTGTGTGAGGATTCTTATGAACTCACGAATAATAGTTGCAAATCATTACGAGTTTTAAAATATTTCTCTTGTCAAATTTTGTAAAAATGAAACTTGAGAGGTTGAACTTCTCAAAACCCTTAATAAACTAAATATTTTAGATTTTTACTTTCTCTACTATTTACCTATTGTAGGTAGAAGTATTATATTCTGTTTAAAAATTAGATGTCGAGGTATCGTCTGAAATAAACGTTTGAAAGCCCTATGAAAGCAAAATATCAAAAAATGCGTCAACGGGAGCGCATATTTCAAAGTATAACTGAAAAGTGAAGAATGAGATATATAGATATCCAACTTCGCACTTAGGTTCAGCCTCTTTTAAGGATACAACTAAGATTTTGAAGGAAATTTCCGCAATCCAAATGCCTTTTACATGAAAAATTAGTCCTCGGTTTTTATTTTTTACGAAAAGGTTATAAAGATTTATTTTTACCACACACCTTTAAGACATTTCTAATAAAAGGCACATCTTGATCTTGTATTTGTGAGGCCTCAATACATTTGTATCACTCGCAAACCTAAAGAGGTAGACAAAACTCACTGCATAGTAAAATACAGATCTCGTTGAAATGTTTAACTTTTATCACTTTCTTATCTTTCTTCTTTTCTGCGGTATTAACCACTTCCGAGGTATTTGTTATATAAGGTTTCAATTTTCTTGCGATCTTGCATGAAATTTCAAAGCCAGCATATTACTTATACTGTAAAAAGATCTGAGTATCGCGTCAGCCTCCTGTATCCCTTCTGTAACAGAAACAGAATGTATAGGGATACCATTTTGGCCAACAATTATCCAAATTAACAGGAAGTAGACAGAAAAATATTTGACAAGAATGGTTTGCAGAATATATAAAAAAAAACGATAGTGGATAGAAAGAGAATCATGTGAATGAGATTTTACTTTATCGGCTATTTAGATATAATTTCTGGGTGAAAGGTTACTCAAGAGTCGATAAACTGCGCCTTCTTCAATCACGGGTAGGCGAAAAATGAATGGCCCTACTCTATAAGGTTTTCCATTAGAGCAATATATTGAGGTTAAAAAGTCCTTCCTGCTTTTACTGAATGGAATGTGCGCCACTTATGCAAGTCAACCCCAAAGGGGTAGTAGACTAACGAAAGAGTTCGTTAGGACTGCCAGCGACCTAGCATACTAATTACTAGCCCAATCTACCATGGGTACCGGGAACTACAGTCCCGCAGAGTCCAACCCAAATCGAACAACTCCCTGCCGAGAAGGGCTCAGACGTTTGGCCGACCTACTTCTCATAATGCCAAACAAAGTACCAAGTATTTCCCATTCTGTCTTCACAGTGGTCAGGTCCACCTTTTCCTTGATCTTACCACGCTTCGTTTCTCTCTGGGTTATACATACGGATACCAAACCTCGTCACTTACAAGCAAACAAATACAGTAAAAATCAGCCAGATATGCCACAGAAGCACGATACAGATGATATTAGGCATCTCCATCAAAGCATCGCCCTTCAGAAAATGGCAGCAACAAAGGACATTGCAGACCGAGCAATGAGGGCCATGTGCAAACAAATGCCAGGTGGTAAAACTGAGCGGAGACAGATGGACGCTGCGAACCACGATATGAGAACCATACACATGCAAGCGGAAGAGAAGCAGACCGAAACCAAATGAACGACACCTTCAGCGAAAGTGTAAGAAGGTCTAACATCGCCAGAAATGGACAAAACTAGCGGAAATTTACATCATAAGGTGACAGTACGTATGCGTAGCTAACAAATGGTGTTATTATATGTATGTATATTAATGTTATACTAGTATCCTAAATAGATTACATCGGAACTATCAAACCTAGTGAATAGGCAATTCGTCATGGCTGCAGCACACAAAGCACCTACAGCCTCGTTATTCTGAAGATAGTAAATCACTTAAAGTCATGTGAACGTCCTCCCCATGCGAGTAATAACTGAGGTACAGTTTTATACTGTACTCGGTAGTTTTTTACATAAAATTCTTGGACTCGAAGGAAATTATATGTGTAACTCAGGATCTAAACATTAGAAAACAGATGAAACCTTTCAATCTTTATAAGCTGAGAACAAGCTGATGAGTACCGTGCAGCTCACATGAACTTCCAACTTTCAGTAAAGAAAAATTTGTCACCAGATCTCAAGTGTTCAGATGCAAACCACTGTTTTTTATTTTTATTGTTATTTTTTTCATTTACTTATTGATAAATTTGTCTTTTTAACTGGGCAGAAACATCAGATCGTAAAAGAATGGACTGAAATAGTGAACAAATGTGCTCGAGATCCACAAAAAGTTACGTTGATTCGACCTCTGAGGATGTGTTATATATGTTGACTCCCTTACCAAGGTATACTGTTGAACCTGTTGGGCCATAATTTTGATTTTCTTTACTATCTTCCAGTACAGCTTCATCAATAAATTTAGATTGCCAGACGTTACTAATACGTATTACCTGCAGATGATTAAATGAATCATTAGGATGTCTCATCTCGATTACTCATGATGTTCACTACACTCAAAAAAAGATCAGACCAGCTTATATATCTAACAAGAAGGAGCCAACTCATTTAACCTTGACTGGATAATACTGCTAGGCATTATTAATAATAGATTTTGAAAGGAAGTTAACGTGAACGAATATCTTCTCTAAACTGTACATACAGTTTACACAGAGTATACCCCCCTTGGAGTTGATCATTTGTTTCTTATTTAATATTCTGTTGTACACAGAATGGGAAAGTCTATAATATCCACTACACCTCTTTAGCCCCTTTTCCGTATTTTTTCCTATTTTTCTTCGCACTTCTTTCAACCATTTTAACTTCTTTTTTTTTTCTGAATATTTTCCTGCTTTTCCCATATATCCATCCAATTCTGAGTTAATCTTCTTAATGTTTAGCTTATTAAAAATTCTTTCCCTTTATCTAGAACTAAATTCTCGTTCTGCTTTTCCGTATAATTGCATTCCAGTATATTCCAATTATAATATACCAATAAACTGCATTTACTGGATCTCTACTCCCTTTTACTTCCTCTTTTAATAGGAAAATAATATAACAAGTTCACTTTGTAAGTATTGCACCCTTTACCTTCTGTACTGTTGTAGGCCTGACTTATCGTGCTTAACATACCGGTCGAAGTATGTCAACGAATAGTCGAGTGTCGATATTGGCACCTTACGTCAATTTGAACACAACAGTAATAATTTGTTCTATAACACGCCGTATTTTCTCAGTAACCTACTAACCACCATCCACCAATCTCTACCGTAATTTCCCGCTTTGACACTTACCCGCTAAATAACAAAATCCCTCTGTCGAGTCTACGATCTTAGAGATGCGACGAAAGGAAAGCCCCCAAAGGTGAGCCACCACTGTGAGGCAGGTACCATTTCTTATTGCAAATTAGGAGTTAAAGATACTCTGAGAAGGTTGCGGTACGGTTCGCGGTTTGGTGTGATGACTGATGAGATACCGCATAAGCATAACTATTTAGCATACCGTGCAACGCGGTTCCACACCACAGTAGCTTTTGCGGCAATTATACGGTCTACCGACCAGGAGAGGTAAACCAAAGTTCATCACGTTATATGCCCCAATCTCCTCAGCATGCCATCATGAGTTAACCATCAAAGGAGGATTTTTGATCATAGCAAATCAAACAGCATATAAACAAGTTATTTTCAGTCAGAGGTATTTCCTTGACCTCAAACAAAAACCTTTGAACATAACAAGGACAAAAATTAAACACGTATATGGAGTATGCACTTCACTGGAGCAAATAAAGTGCTTGAGGGAGAACATGGAAAACTGGTTTGCTAAGTTGATGATAAACTTATTTCTAACTACAAAGTTGTGACTGGTCGTTTTGGTACTTCAATGGTGACCATAACATTTTTTTTATTGACGGACATCAAATGAAGGGTAATCTCTCAGTAAGAAAAAATATCATATCTGCCGAGGTAAGAATTAAAATTATGAATAATAAAATTATGACAAAAACTGTAAGAGCCTGTCAATTATAAGTTTTCGTTGTTATTACCTTAATGTGTAAACTGTGGAAACTGCAATGTACATTTCCTTAGAATAACAATACCATGCAATATAATATACACCTTCACTAACTCCATGTGTTTCAGTATCCATTACAAAGTGGTAGCTGAATTCGTTCGTTGTGGATATTACATGAAATACATACCTGCACTAGACTGTAACGCAGGAAGCCCCCGAACCGCATTACACCTGTTTGAGGCAGCCTTAAATTTCCCGATTCTGTGATGGAAGGGGCTGCAGTAACTTTAGTTAATTATATGTAAATTGTCTTCTATCAAATTAATATCAGAAAGATATAATAAGACTAAAAAAATACAAAGTTATAGCCAGGATTTGAAATATGGATCTTCGGCTTACACTACCGCTGCTCTAAGCAACTGAACTATTTTGGTAATATGCCGGTACGGCACTAAATTATTCTCCCAAATGACTCGCCTTTTCCTGGTAAACCAAATGGCTATGTCAAGTTCATTTTGAAATAACATACCCGAATGGTAACTTACAAAATCACAAGTATTTATTTCCGATACTTATAGTTAACCACTATTAGGTCAATCATTAATTAATTACTATTCTTTCACATAAGTCGTGTTTATACTTGAGTTGAGAAAGTAGAATGAGGCTTAAAAATTCAATGCCATAACCAAGGTTTGAATCATAGATCTTCGGTTTGTCGTGTCATTACCCTAAATAACAGATCTACCATGACAACATTATCTCTGTTTGATTTGTGTCATGTCTTGCTGAAACTAATCGAAGTCCTTTGGATTTTGCTGAAGATGAATCTGAGTTGGGTTCTGGTTTTACTATGGAATACGGGAGAGGATATTAAATGTAAATTTATCTAAATGTACTTTTCTGTTGTTTCTTAGTCGATGGGGGTGCTTTTTAGATTCAAGGTATTGCCCCACGGAAAGAACCCCAGAGTTTTCCATCGCTCCCGGGTAGAAGGAGGCCTGGGTTCTTGATCCTACGGGTCCAGGACTAATGGGAGTACAGCCTCTGACGTTAAATAAATGTTTCTTTTCAGGGATTTTTTCGTGTAATTAATACATGTTAACACATATGTGGGCATTAAAAAATGGAGCAAGCGCACATTGGTACTCCAATCCCTATTTATCGCATCGAAAATGTCGTAAGACGTTTAACTGTATACTAGTATGAAATTAATTGGATACAAGTATTAAAACTCTGGTTTATTAACCAATTTTTTGTATAAGGGACAGTGCACCGATGAGACAAATAAGCCCTAGCTTTAAAGATATATTCAGTTTAGAAAACTTGTTTTCTCACAGACAATTAACTTTCCGTATGAAGTTTTCTCAATATGCATTATAGGTTCTGTTTATTCCCTCTCAATAAGGGTTAATCAAATCTAAAATAATATAAAGAAACTAATTTGTAATTGTTAGAAAAATGCTTAATTAAATAGAGATTATTTCCCTTCGCGGTTAACATATTACATGTAGAGCCATCTGTGGACAGCAAAATGCGGTTTTTGTTTCGTGACCAAAATAATCCCTCGTGTGGAACAGTAAGATAACTAAAACAACGTCTCCGATATAATACATGTTTATAATAGTAGGTTAATGTAATACTCACACTGATTTCTCCTTCCACTCTTCTACGAAACCTATTCTTCTATTTGATTCAGGTTTAAAACAAAGTTTTACATAAATTTTGTTAAATAGTGTTTTTATTTCATTGAAAATACAAGTGACTGAAGTGCTAGTTAAATAGACAAAAATCGAGTCGTTATATCCTGCATTCCATGTCCTTTGTTATTACCATAAAATTACGAGTAACACGAGAATGAAGCTAGAACTGTTTTGATGCAAAAGCAGCAGAAAGCTGCAGGTACGACATTAAATTCTCCATTTGATAAACCAATTTATTTCTACTTTCCAGCTTCAGTCTGCACACGACTTGTGTGAATAAATAAACTAATAGGTATTGCGTAATTGGATAACGAATTCGGAGGACAATAAAAGTGTATGGGAATCTTCATTTTACCAAAATTAAGATTTGTTCTACCTAATTTTAGCAATGTGTTCTTTAAATTATCATTATCCTCAAAGGGCTTGAAAATGAGTCCAACTCATTTGATACATTATATGCACTTAAACCAAGTTATGATATGCCCATTCTATCACACCTGCTGTATGTACAACATGCAGCTCTGCAATAAAACGTCGCACAAGAGTCCACTCTAATCGCCACTTTCGGCCCATTCTTCTTTAAATCCTACTCGTACTATTAAAATAGAATTAATAGAATTATCTATAAAAGGAAGCTCAAGGTCAACGTAGTATAATATTTATCATGAATTTTCAATAAAATTTCTTTAAACAACTCGACGAGACACAGCAGCAGACTTATACATTAATTTGAAACTGTAGAAAGCATAAAGTGTGTTTCGAACATGTTTTATTTACATTATGTGTTCAGTTCCTTCACTATCGCAAAATCATATAATACACCTCGCATAAAGTGTGAAGTAAATTTGACTTTTATTAGCTGAACGCAAAATGTGGATTTTGAATTTACGTTTTAGCAATAGATTATTTGCTCGGTTCCTTCCTCTGTATTAGGGACATCCTGTATAAAGCATAAAGTGTCATGCCTAAAGCATGAAATAAGAAGCATTGTTTTATTATACGAGGGTTGCCTACTAAGTCCCGAGCCATGGCGCAACTGGGCCAGTTTGATGGATAGCATCAACGTATAGTTTAACTTTAGACTAGCTTGTATACATAGTTACAGATCAAGCTTGTCTAGTTTTTGAATGACAGCATTTTAAAGAAGACAAGTGTAGAGGTTTCACGATAATGGAGGGTTTGGAAAACCGAGCACAGATTAAATACTTCTATTTGAAAGACCTAACGCCTAAAGAAATCAAGGAGCAAATGGACAGTACTCTGAAAGACTCTGCCCCTTCAAATACAATGATTAAAAGGTGGTTTGCAGAGTTTAAAATGGGATGTACAAGCACTAGTGATGAGCCTCACTCTGGACGCCCTGTGGAAGTCACAACTCTGTAGATCATTGAAAAAGTTCATCGTTTACTACTGCAAGACCGCAGATTTGATTTGTTTGAGATAGCAGAGGCTGTAAACATATCCAAAGAACGCGCAGGTAATATTTTAAGTAATTTTTTCGGCTTTCAGGTATGTGCAAGATAGGTGGCGCGATTGTTGATACCTGATCGAAAGTTGCAAAGAAAAACTGTTTCTGTTAAGAATTTGGAGCTCTACCGTAAAAATTCCAGTTAATTTTTGAGACGGCTTGTTACCATGGATGAAACTTGGATACATCACTACACTCCAGAAAGTAAATCACAGTCAAAACAGTGGACTGCGCCAGGTGAACCAACTCCAAAAAAGGCAAAGTCAGTTTTGTGAGCTAACAAGATTATGGCGAGTGTTTTCTGGGAAGCACAGGGAATTATTTTTATTGATTACTTGGAAAAGGGTAAAAGTATCACTGATGACAACTACGCAAGCTCACTGCAACGTTTGAGGATAAGGTAAAAAGAAAAAGACCTCATCTGGCAAAGAAAAAATTTCGTTTCTTCACGACAATGCTCCGGCCCAGTCTTTGCAATGGGAAAAATGTGCGAATTAAAGTTTGAATTGCTTGAACATCCACCCTGTTCCCCAGATCTAGCACACAGTGAGTACCACCTGTTCCCGAACCTCAAAAATTTCCTTGGAGGGCGAAGATTTCACAGCAACGTGGTCATTGATAAGGTAAACAGCTATTTCGAGGACCATGATAAAACGTACAGAGACGGTTAAATTAAATTATAACACCGATATGACAAATGAAGATTATGATTTGAAGATTATGTTGAGAAATAAAGAAAAAAATTGAGAGTCGGGACTTACAAGCCGACCCTCGTACATTATCCGTTCAGTTCTTTCCACTATGCTAAAAGCGTGTAATGAAACTTTCCGAACCCTGTATAAAGCATAAAGCAAGCAGCCGTGGCTAGCACTATTCAGTGATGAACATAAGCTGCTGCCGAGGATAATACTGCCGCATTATATTTGTCTTACTTCTCTCCCTATGAGCAATATGGGAATAAACTCCCAATATTAATGTTGGAGTTCATTCCTTTAGACGACTTCTCTGCATTGCATCCTTCACATTCTAGAAATACTCTTTTCTGGAGCAATATCGACAACCACTCAACAAAACCGACGTTTTGCTGAAACTCGGTTTCTTCTCGATACAGACACCGGAATGGCATGCACTTAACCGATGCGCACATGAATAAATAAGAATCAGTTAATCCGTCCTGACATCTCTTCCGTTTAAAAATCAATAGGTATGTTTCCCTTTCAGGCTGTGATGCACAAGAGCAGCTTTACGTCTTTTGCTCCAAAGTAAAAGGCTACAAGCCTTTTACCAATGGCGGTAAAAACGGGTTCGTGGCTGTTTTAAGGTATAAACCCATATTCGAAGTACAATAGGAAGCTCGTAAGTAAAACTTGACAGTACGTACATAGTTACCTATAAAAGGAGACATATATTTGGTGTTTTTTCAAGTATAGCCTTGTTTGGTAACTTGCCATTAGGTAGAATACATATCACGGATGCACAGAGAGAGAGAGAGAGAGAGAGAGAGAGAGAGAGAGAGAGAGAGAGAGAGAGAGAGAGAGAGAGAGAGAGAGAGAGAGAGAGAATTCTCTTACATATATTTTCGAGCAGAACAACATATTTCCAGTACACAGGTTGTACTATGAAGCAATTATTTTGGCGAGCAAGGATACCACGTTGTGGCTCCAGTTTGAAACAAATGTTTAGCTCAGGGTAAAGCAATGAGGTTAATCTCAGGGTATGCATGGGTATGGATGAGAAGGTTAGTTTAATGACACTGGAATGCCCGTTTCAAACTGGTTTAATGACTGCTTCTTTTATTATTACATTAACCTCGAAGTTGCCGACCAAGGATTATAAATATCACTGTTTAAATTTACTGAAGGCGGAATGCTTATTACTCGATAATACATAATTCGTTACGTATAAACCGACAAATATCTTCTCTCATCACTTCTGGTGTGTCCTCAACCAAGACAGAAGAAGTTGACTGCCCTAATAGGCTTCACGCCTCGGACTGTCTTAATGGCTTGCCAGCCATGAACTGACTGACTGTCTTCACAGCTGCGTGAGTATGTCGCCTTCATGGAAGCCCATTATTCAACCAAAGATTCCCTTTGTGGCTATTTTGTCGCCATTATGAATGGTCCGAAGAATGCCTCATTCAACAAGTCAAGTGCTCCCCTTTAGAAATCTGCTAAGGACACTGTTTCTTACATTTCTTTTGTTAAAACAACTATTCTCCCCCAACTGCTATTAGACTCAACTGCCCTTGCACGTGTTGTAACAAAGAACAAACATTCCTTTGATATCCATCATGATTCTTTATACATTGCAATTCTTAATTTCGGTATCAACTATGAGACGTTATGCGGACCAATGCGTTGTTGGAAGGGAACAGGCGTGGATTTAGTTTCAAGGAATTTGTTATGAGGCGTTTTGAGTAGGAAACTAGATCGAGATCTTTGCATGGCTCTTTGATCTCAGGAGTGGTACACCACAGATTGCTTCATTTTTCTCTTCCTTTATTCGCTGCTTTCTCTTCTTTCTTTTAATATAATTTACCTCCTTTAACGTTGTCATAATGCACGATGAATGGAATGGGTGAAATGATGCTCAAATGGCCCAGAGTCCATGGAGCTCAGATTTACCCGACATTCGTCTTTTAGACGTAGTTGCAAAAATGACATTACGTAATATGTTGAGGTGGACCAGTGGTAGATAAGTTTATTTGATTGTGATAGCAACGGGAACGAAGAAGAAAAAATTAATTGGTGAAGCATCTTTCTGCTTGTGCCCTAGGGAGAGTAAAGACGTGTTCCAGTGTCTCTCTGAAATTGTACAGAGATTTTTGTTTGATTGTGCATTTAGCATGCAGGATTTGCGTGTGTGCAAGAGAAGAATTAATAAATACATCAAGCATTATTTGTAAACGGACAACTTCACTAATATAGTTTGTATCGGCAAAAAGAAATGTTTCATAGGAATTAAATCATTTTTCCAAGGAAAGAATTGTTTTATCATCCTCAAAGAAATACTATAATTCCTCCACCGAGACCACGCCCGGAGGTAAAATCTCTTGCAGCCACAGGGTCGAGAGCAGTCGAGGAACATTCAGAATCTGATTACAATATCGTCAAAGAGGTGAGAATCATATTATCTTCTCACTATCCACATCACTTTGCCACCCTCAGCCTTCCCACGCACATATGCAACGAACCTTGCAAATGGCGCCACAAAGCGAGACTTCGAGAACAGCATCTTCACCTCCAATCCCAGATGCAACGAACCGTTGCAATATGTAGCAGAGAAAGTAAGGGGGGGGGATATCTAGAGGGCGTTACTACAATGAAATCTCGACTAGGTAAAATGCCCAGTAAAGAAAGTAAAACTATAGGCAAGGATAATGCAATTATAATAACAAACCCGAATAATCTATGGTAGTTTGTATTGGATGTTGCCGTTGGTATGCATTAAAAGTATACTGTTTCCAGATGTACATCGTTTTTTGTGTATTAACGAAGCTGATCTAAGTCCAAGAAGAACAAGGCACATTTTTAAAAACTACCAAGCAAGAATCAAGTCAATGGCATCTAATTCTTTCTTCCTCCAGCTTATGGAGCAACCTATATGGCTTCGGCGGGTGGTGAAAGTCCGGCTTATTCTCTCTTCCACTGTTCGATACGCAGCAGTGGCAGTGTTCTGTGGATATTATGAACCAACCATATCGTTATTTTTCACCAAAATTTTGACTCGCTCCCTGGTATTTAGTACGCATTCTAGCAAATAACCCTAAAAATTCTATATTTTTAGCATATTTATCATGTTTACTGCTCTTAAATTTCTATTGATTTCAAGCAAATTCATTCATATTCCCCTCAACTTTCTAAACCTCATTATCTACCCAGTTGTATTGTTCACCCCAGTAAATATGATACGCTAGAAAACAAACAGAACTAAAGGAAAATAAGATCCTTGTACTGCACTTTTATTATGCTGCCTCCAATGAATCTCCTACCATTTCCTATAGCTGCATACGCATGGGTAGTTTGAGAGTAGACTTCATAATTTAATGAGTTATTTGAGGCAAATTGTCCACTATTTGACACCAAGAATTAAAACTTTTGAACTTTAGCACACGAAATTGAGACTACCGAAGTATGACACCATCTAACTTCTGGCGTAACAACACGTTACGGTTTAAAAATAGCTCCATTGTAACAATGAGAAGCATTAAGTTGTCGTGAGTGGCCAAAATGCTAACCATAAATATTTTGTCAATTACCAAGATCATATCGGCGTCATCAGTGTGCTGGAATTTCTCCCCGCAAGAGTCCATTTACTTGCCAGTAAATTTATAGACATGGGACTGTCGCTTTTAAGCGCACTTAAAATCTATCGGTCTAACCGAGCGAGATGGTTTAGGCGGTTTCGTCTGTCCCGCTTTTGGTTCTATTCCCGTGGCTGACCTACCTGATCCATGGGATTTTTCGGGGGTTTTCCCTGGTCACCACATGAATTTTGGGTAGGTTAATTACATCCTCCGAGTTACCTGTCCCTCCATTTCAACTCCACTATCATTTCACATCATCTCTGGTGGTCTCTTTCATGATAGAAGTGTCGGTGGGTGTCTCGGCGTTGCCAGTTGTTCTGCCCTACCAGGGAGCTTCCAACTGTTAAACTGTATGCAACCTGCCCTCTGCACTTTCGTGACTCCTTGGGACGTCTGCCCTACTTCCTCTCGCCTCATCCTTTCTCCCGGGATGTCCCACTTCAGGACATAGAATAGACCAAGTTTGGACCTCGTGCCAAATCCTCTCCTTAGTGTAGTCCAGTCTATCGGTCTAGGCTGGTTTTGAACCCAGAAAACAAGAGATCAGAAGACCAGTGCCTATGTGAGCCACCCAGGCCAAAAATATTTCAAAATGCCCGAGATTTACAGACAGATGCCCTTTTCTCTAAGCAACAAGATTAAAAAAAATCCCATTCGGAATATTTACATAAGCTACAACATTAACGAAATTACATTTTTACATTTTCTACTACATATTGTGACTTTGTGGGTTCGTAAAATTAAAAGTCCAAATTGCCGAAATTCTAAATGTTCTTTATTTCCGTAGGAATACACTGTTCAATTCTCACGTAACAGCATTACATCACATATCACAATCTACAGCAACAAGGTCGTTGACAATAACAAACATTAGCTCTCGTTACAACACTTCACAGCTGACTGTCGTTTTACACACAACTCACTGTTTTACAACTTGCAACTCCTCTTGGCGAGTCGTCGCCAAATACTTCACTGATAATTTCTAGATTATTCGAAAATAAACCAGAACCCGAACAGTGTCTATCAGTCAAGAAGTAACCAGAAATTTCCATTTATCTCAGTTTGTTTGTTTCGGCAGACCTTTATCTGCATGTTATCTTTGTCCGCGGGCTCTTGGTTTTCACACTGCCCTCCTATCAGTTCCTTTTGTGTAAACAAGCCGCGCGATCGTAGATACGGTTCGCGACAGTATAATAAATTGACCAAAATATTTTAGCCCGCCAAAACTTCGATACCGAGCTTTCAATTGAAATACATTTTTTGGAACCCCCTAAATTTAATAAGAAAGTATTTTTAGAAAAAGGTGTCCAAGTGTATGTGCGTACGTATGTGAGTGTAAGTGAATAGCATAATTCAAAACGAAAAGTCAGTTAAATACCAAAGTAACGATTTGTCTCTTATGAGCTAATAAAGTCACTTTGTCGCTCTACCACCACCTCCTTCGATTTGCTATTGAAGTATTTTCCCTTCATTCTATTCCAGGTAACCCAGCATTACAAAAGTTTGTTTTTGAGTCCCAGGAATGCATAATAGCTCGGCAAGCAGTACAGTTATCGCCAAACAATTTAGAAAGCGAAAAATTATGTGGAACTAGTAGACGACCCTATACGTTTGTGTGTGAATGTGTGTGTTCCGTAGGGGAGGGGATCCGTCCCCTTAAGCTACTGTGGTGCGAGCGCTACGGACACCTAGCACTCGTTGTACCTCTGACGTTACTAGAGGAACCTTGGGCCGAACTGCCGAACCCCTTCCGACGGGAAGCTGTTCGGAATGGGTTGGACTCGAGAGGGCAGTGTATTCCCGACACCCGCGGGAAATCAGGTACCTCCGGCCAGGCTACGCCGCCCGAAGGGGGTAGAGGGTTGCCTAATAAGTCCCGGGTACTAGACTGCAGAGCTAGTAGAAGGTGTGCTAGATCACCAGGCGGCCCCACCGAGGTTTTGCGGTAGTCTTCCCTGCGGGGTTGACGTGCGTAAGTTGCGTATCCACTTCCATTCCGTCTTGACGTTGTTATCGATGGGGGGGGGGGGGCTTTTTAAGAAACCAGGTATTGCCCTATGGAAAGACCCCCGGAGTTATCCATCGCTCCCGAGTAGAAGGAGGCCAGAGTCTTCCGACTTTTGGGTAGATCCTCTGCACTTAAATGTGTGCGTGTGTGTAAGTAGCATTACTGAAAAGTAACAAACGATAAACCCAAACTTGGTGTTTAGGTTCAACACACTCCAAAGATGTAGGTACACAAGACTTTGAAGAAAACACCTTCGCGTCAAACTATGCAACTATATGGAAGAATATTTGAAATTTTCGATTCTTTCACAAAAAAGTTCCGACAATTTTGTTTTAAATATCATATTTTTAGGATATTTTCCTGAAAACATTCTGAAATTTCTGGGTATACCTCCGGACGCTTCATTCTGAATGATTTTTGCATAACTTGTATAGTTATCGCCAAACATCTGGCATGTGAAAAATTCTTTGGAACTAGTGGACGAGCCTATACCAGCAAGGGTTGTGAATATTGTCTTGCATCTTACGCCTCTCACCCCCATTAAGCACGGAAAACAAGTCATTAGTTAACCTGCCCGGTCAGTGAGGATACTCAGTTACTTATTGCAAACAGCAAAACTAGGAGTTTGTTCTACAGCAGTTTTCTTTTAGAAGTGAAGAGGATCTGTTTATCGCTCGTAATAATGATGGTCAAAAGTCGGGCATAAAGCCTTTAGAAGACTGTAGTGATATATAACTGATAGTGATATAGCCTGGTGTTAGAAGTGTCAGATCAACTTTCTGCACACACTGAATTCTGCAGCGGAACCAACAGTCAGGGGGTGAGGCAGACTGGAAGCATCATAAAAGTGACTCGCTCCTTAAGTTTGCTATTGAAAACCACATGTGCCAAATTGTTTGGCAATACATATACTTTTCCTTCTTTCGCCTAAGTTTGGGCATCATTACGCACTCTTTTCACCGCGTGTCAAGAAACCTCCACCCCTTCCCTTCTCGTTGGCTTTTGTAATGCTCCTTCCAATGTTGTACTATAACATTCAGATGTACTATCTGTTCTGTTTGTTTCATTATTCTAAAGCTAAGATCTATCTTACACATAAACATGTTCATTGTTGCCAATCACTTGCTCCATAAAACTTGATGGGCTTGACATAATGAATTCTATAACATATAAGGAATTGTGTGAACTTGTAATGGGGTCGTATGAGCGCGACACTTCAAATGTTTCTTCTACAAATGTTACCTACATCATTTATTTGACAGGCACATTTTCGGAAATGTCACACACAAGCCTTGCTAACTTGAATGTGCTGAGCATCATAGGGGCTTTCGTTCCGAAAATGTCATGTCCCGCATCTGTTGCGACACCACGCATGGAAGCAGTTGAATATTACCTTTCCTTTGTGCTTTTGTTTCCCTTCTTGAGCTGCGGCAAGGGGATCTCTCCTTCCTGTAACAATACGAGAGGGTGGAATCGGCTATTTCAGTGCCTTGCTCGTTTAGGAGAACACTTCTGCTTATCTGGATTTTCAGAACGTGACTGGCTTTTCATCCCGTTGTTTATTATTTGAGGTGAGAACTGAACCCATGCCAGGAGTGCAATCGGAGCAAGCGCGCGATATTTCACAAAACAAACTGTTTTCTAGGACAGTACTTGAAAGAATATTTATACATGTACCTATAGAATATTCAAAAATACATTATGTGTTTTTCAACACACTAATGTCGAGAATCAGTACTGCATTGCTTTCCAGAAACGTCCGTATAAGAATAAAAATTACAAATTATAACAAAAGACAGCTACACAACATAGGAACTCATATCCATTTTGCTTTCCGTAATATTCCGTTAGTGACATTTGTGAAAAGTGTGATATGATATATTCACATTCTATATACCTCTCTTTATGTACAAAACTTTCTTGCATAACCTTATTTTTATATTTAATTCAAGCAATCTAGATAAATATTTGCAGAAATAATTTCATCATTCATTATAGTTAAAAGTGGGATTACAGAAGACTAATTCGTTATCACATCTGGAGAAAGTGGGATAATGGGTTTGAAACCCATATTCTTATATTTCGTGAAGAAACTGAATGACAGCACTTCAAAAAGTTTACTGGTTACCTCAAACCCATAAGAACGACTATCTCGTTAATACCATTAAAAATTCATAAGATATCAACTGCGCATTTTATTCGCATCTACATTTTTAGTAAGTTTGAGCTCTCTTTTGCTCTTTACCCTATATTACAAATTATACAACATACATTGAAATGCTGAGAATTTCACAGGCAGTAGGATTAGGATTAAGAATTCATTACGGAGGAAATTCGGTACGTAGGCCAACATTTTGGGCCCATTGTTCCTATGCCCCCAAGTAGGGCACCTCCGGGAGGAAGGATGAGGAGACGGGCGGCCAGTACAGAGGGCAGGGTCCCTACAGTTTATTTGGATAGAGACTTCCCCCGACAGACCAGGACAACGAACGCACTCCCTTACTGGGGGACGGCAATGAACCTATCAGCCGAGCCCCAAAGGCCCCAGACAGGCGAGCCGAGCCCCAAAGGTCCCTGGCTGGCAGTCCCGAAATGTTCCCAGCAGAGGAGCGGATACCGGCAACCGACCTACCGGAGGAGGAAATAGTTTTCCTCAGAGCATATAATTCTGTCATGCACCGTCGAGACTCCCACCGACACTTCTACCCTGAAAGAAGCCACCAAATGTGAGATGATATGAAATGATAATGGAGATCAAATGGAGGGTCAGGAAATTCGGGGATGTAATTCGCCTAGCGATCCGGGAAAACCCCCGAAAATGCCCACGAGTCAGGTAGATCGGCCACGGAAATCGAATCCGGGCCTCCCGAATGCGGGTCACAAACGCAAGAACCATCCCGCTCGGTTCACAGGCAGTAGCTTATGTTTTGTCGTGTTAATATCTTACACGTGTAGTATTTTAATCAAAATCCATTTAATAATTTTAAAAAATCCAAAATAACGAATGTTTTTAACATAAAGGATAGCTTGCGATGGGGGAATTTCTTGAAAATCTTCGTGTAACATTCTTATAAGATGTTTAACCTAGATATTTATCTGAAGGTTTGCTTTTGAGTTATGCCGTTCTCTCCTCCTCACTTTTATACACACTTTATCAAAACGGGCCTTTTGTGACTTAAGAGGTCTCAAACATGCATTTCTGCTGAAATCTGAACATCGAATAAGCTACTTTCTCTACGTATTATAAGTGCTAAAGGACGTAAAATTCAATGTTTTATCGTTTGGATTTGAAGCGAGTAGCCCGAGTCCTATCCACATCAAGAATCGAAACCGACTTCCAGAATGAAAGACTTTCTTGTACTGACACTTTTACCTGCATTAAATCAATTGACTTTACTTTTAAGTTCGTAAAACCAGCTATTTCTTGGTTCTTAACATTAATGTAATATTCAAAATGGTATGTCAATTTGACAGCATATAAATAAATATAAAGTTTATAGTAAATAAACTATAAATTAGTTTATAGTAAATTAAAGGAGCTCAATTGAAATTATATGGACAGATGGAACATGCGAGTCTTATAGGGGAAAAAAGGAAAAGTGAAATGTATAATGGTATAATTAGCCACAAACATTTTCAGGGATTAAACGCAGAGCGAAAGGAAATTAGATTGGACTACTATCGGACTTTCACAATATAACGTGGTAGATACGAAATCGCCCCCATCGAGATCGTGGATTCAATTCCGGCGGAGGATGATGGACTTTTTCGGGCTAAAAATCTTTGACAGGGCTTTCTTCGGAAAGAAAGTGAAGTCGACAGTCCCTTGTCATAGATTTCCAAGATGTAAAAACCCTCAAGCTTCTGAAAACATTTAGCATTGTTTCACGTCCAATATAGAGAAAGCCTCATAACAGTAATTCTACATGATGTACTGCTGCAAATTGGAGAATTTTTAACATCTTCCACATTAGAACATCAACAGCCATGTTTTGAACTATTTGTGACTTAAAATATCATAGTTTTGTTAATTTTGTTCCGAGTTATTAAAGTTCAAAGTGTGTAAGCCTCTTTATGGGACACTCAGTAGAATGGGATGCAGGTGAAAGGCGTCCATATATAAAACACGATTTAACCACCCCCCACCCCGCTGCAAACCCCTGTACAATCTGCTGGTGCATACAGACAATGCCAGAGCGCGTTTAAGCTACCATCAGCGACTCATAATGTACGTTCTGTGTCTTGAGAATTCTTAAGCCTGATTATAACAAATTGGTGCAATTTTTCATTTTTCGATTCAACTAATTACATTTCTGAGTTAATAAGTGACATTTTGACATGTATTTCTCACCACACAGGTAATTTTGTATCACAAAAGAAATGACAATGTCGTTATGAATTGTGTTTTGCAAACCAATCCATCACAACTATTCCTAGTTCTCAAAAAAAAAAAACTATTTTGATATAGATAATTTAAGCATATGTAGATGACAATACCAATTGAGGCGGTCCGGCCCGTAGCGAATCACATCGAGCTCTTCCTTTTGCTCAACGCCTCACAATTAAGGATCGGTGGCGTGCGGAGATATAGGATATGGAGATTGGAACAGGTTAGAGGTGACTTTTGATGTAGCTCGTGTGTGAATACTCTCATCTGAGCTTCAGAGAATGGGTGCGTCCTGACTCATTGTCGGTTAAATGAAGAAGAGTTTAATGTGATCCTTAAACTCCTGTACTCGCCACCGCGAAGTTGTCGTGCACGTGGTTGCTGTGTTCTGTATCACTGTGTCCGCCTCTGTATTCTGGTGTGTAGTAATTTCACGTACAATAATGCGGCGGAGCTGAACTCCATATATCGCGTCCCTTATATATTGTTACACAACTAACTCGGCTTACTCACTCTGTTTACAACTGACTCATCACTAGCCATGGCTTCTTTTTTATACACCCATTCCTGAATTCCAGACTGTTCTCTACAATCACTAGATGTTTCTCGAATCAACAAGGCATCTAATGATGTAATCCGAATATTCTATCACCTTCCGGAAACGTCTGGGCCGGCAAGTCTTTTATCTCAGCTGTCTTTGTTGCCGGCTATCGGTTTACACTAGCCGCACCATCGTTAACTGCTTACGCAAGCTCTTAATTACCAGTGTAAGAATATCCGCCGTCTGTTTTCTATTTGTGCCGAAACTTTATTTCCCGTTGCCGCGGATTTGTTAAACGACGCTGAATATGCGTACCTCTCGTGTAGTTCACAGGACCGGAGTGATCTGCCAAGAAAAACCTACATTCCGCCATTGCTTTGAATTCCCCCCACTCTCGCTATTTTTTGGAGTTTGAAAAATCACGTGAACAAATATTAATTTTACATTGGCTGGTTCTTATCCCCACTTCCAATAAATGTTCAGATTTTCCAGTTTTGGACATAATTTCACATCGCTTTCTCTTTTCCATGTTTAAGATAAATTATGCCGGCTCAGGTTTTCAAAGGTCCTGGCAAAATCCTGCTGTCTGTTGTTTAACACGTACATAATCACGTACATAAACTCTATGAAAGAACACGGTCTCGACAGGTCGGTGCCTTAAACTACCTCTGGCTAAGTCAAACAATGGGTAAAGTTCCCGGTCAAGTTAGGTTTGGGAACCTGAGTGTCCAAGGAACATTAGATGTTTAGGAACATTAGATTGAGAAAGACATTTGTGTACGACAAACATTGGTGTATTATTTATATATCTAATTATGATTCTTACTTATAACCTGACTTTCCCTGTGGGTTATTATTATTGTTATTATTATTATTATTATTATTATTATTATTATTATTATTATTATTATTATTATTATTATTATTATTATTATCATCATCATTATTGCCCACCTGGGTAGCGTGTGATAGCATGTCTGCCTCACGCTCAAGAAGTCCCGAGTTCGAATCTCGGCCAGGGTGAGCTACCTGGATAAGGTTCTTTCCGGGGTTTTCCCTTATCCTGAAGGACGAATATCGGGTAACTCTATGCTCTATGGACCCCGGGCTCATTTGAGCATCATTTCACCCATTCCATTCATCGTCCGATGACTTAACGTTGGACGTAAATTAAGAATATTATTATTATTATTATTATTATTATTATTATTATTATTATTATTATTATTATTATTATTATTATTATTATTATTATTATTATTATTATTATTATTATTATTATTATTATTATTATTATTATTATTATTATTATTATTATTATTATTATTATTATTATTATTATTATTATTATTATTATTATTATTATTATTATTATTATTATTATTATTATTATTATTATTATTATTATTATTATTATTATTATTATTATTTGTTGCTCCTAACACATAGGGACTGCTTCACAATGATACCGAAATTAAGGATTGCCATAAGTAAAGAATCATGATGGATTTCAAAGGAATGTTGGTTCTTTGTTACAACACGTGCAAGGGCAGTTAAGTCGAATAGCAGTTGGGGGGGGGAAAGTATTTATAACAAAAGCAATGTAAGAAACAGTGTCCTTAGCAGATTTCTAAAGGATAGCCCTTGACTGTATGAATAGGGTATTCTTTGGATCATTCATAATGGCATGACAAAACAGCTACAAAGGGATCTTTGGTTGAAAAGGAGTTTTTCAGAAAGTGAAAGTGATACACCCACGCGCATCTGTGGTCATTCAGACAGTCTTCGGCGTGGAGCCGATTAGAGCACTTCGTGGCTTGCAAGCCATTGAAACAGTCTGAGGCGTGAAGCCTATTAGGGTGGTCAACTTGTTCTGTCTTGGGCCAGGCATACCAGAAATGTGAGAATATATTTGTCGGTTCATATATACGTGAGGAACGAATAAAGTTTACCGAGTAATAAACATTCTGCCGTCAGTAACTCTAAACAGAGATATTGGTAACCCTTGGTCGGCAACTTCAATTTCGATGTTCTAAAAAAGAGAAGCAGTAAATAAATACGTTTGAAACGGGCATTCCTTCTCACACACATCCACGCATACCCTGTGAGAAACCTCATTGTTTTACCCTGAGCTAAACAAAATTGCTTCAAACGGTAGCCTCAACGTAGAACTCTTTGTTCGCCAATCATTTTGTTTCAAATTGGCGTCCCAACGTGGAACTGTGTGTCACCCACAATAATTTGTTACAACAATGATGACAGAATTCACAATTCTGAGCTTTTATATGGATAAGGTTCATAGAGGACACTGTCTGCAGTAAAGAATTTTGTGGCACACTTCTTTTCATATTGGCTTGCGAGATTCCATTAACGTATGGTAAGCCTCTTAGGAGCTGCAACCCTATTGCTACTCCCTGCACAGAAGCAGGCCTTTGTCCTCAAGGCATTTATATGCTTTTCTTTTTATCATTTCATTTCAAGTAAATCAACAATGTAATATAAAGTGACCCTGCTGAATATTTGCGGTGGGAACCACAAACTTTTAACGCCATTACAAATGCAAAGCAATCGGAATGTACATTCTAGCGAGCGAATGCACTCTACATTACACTCCTCTTTTCTGGAAATGCGTAAACTACAGGGAAAACACCCACGCCAACGGTCCGGACCGCGGATCGAAACCGAGCCCTCAGAACGAAAGTTTTGCGCTGGCACTTTGACCTGCAGTTAACTGACGTTTCGCTTACGTTTCTCGAGTTTGTATATTTGTAACTTAACGGTATTATAAGCAGTACTGACAATAGGGAAATCAGTTTCGCGAATATATAAGTCATGGCAAACTTGAATAGTAATTAGTAATTTTAAACAAAGGATTCTAGTAATAGATTTTATATAAATCAATTCTTATTTACTTCCAGATTATTTTCAAGTAAATAGGATAGTCAATGAGAATCGTGTGCACAAATCCTCGTTATTTATTTGTTTCTGCTATCAACTGTCGCCACAATAAGGTAATGTGTTGGGGAAATTCAACTTTGTAACTATTTATTGAAAATAATGCAATTCAACATAGTATGAAATAAAACGTTATATGTTACAATTTTTGACAGCCCGCCTCGGTAGCGTGGTGGTAGCGTGTCTGCCTCAGGTTCAAGAGGTCCCAAGTTCGAATCTCGGTCAGGATGAGTTACCTGGATAAGGTTTTTTTTTCGGGGTTTTCCCTTATCCTGAAGGGCGAATGTCGGGTAACTCTAAGCTCTATGCACCCTGGGCTCATTTGAGCATCATTTCACGCATCCCATTCATCGTCCGATATGACTTAAAGTTGAAGGACGTAAATTACAAACAAAAAAAGCTCATACTTAAACAGAGCATTTTTCTTTTAGTTCCATTTACACCCCTTTGGAACATAGTTTTAGGGACAATGGTGTTAACTGGTGCACAGTATTTTTTCCTTGGGTTTTTACATTAGATCATACTCACACATTCATACTTCTGATCCTGGGAGGTTAGAGAATAACCTCGGTTGGTAAAAAAATACCCACCCCAGCCGGGAATCGAACTCAGCGCCCCTCACACAGCAGGTAGATACTCTACCGACTGTACTAAAAGGCCAAACCTTTTGTTTCTTGCGATGCAAGCAAGAGAATTTGAACCAAATAACGTAATGACTGATTATGTAAATGATTCGGGAATGTATTCGGCATTGCTACATTTATTATGTTGATTTATTTATGCTACAGTCTCCAATATATTATTTAATGTTATGATATTCTAAGTGTTCGTGTTTAGTACTCATGTTAAGTCAAAGTAATACGACGGCCAAACAACAAACTAAAGGTCACAATGAACACGTTCGAATGTATATTGTTTCCACATAATTTACAATTTAATATTATTCACGGTTGTTTAAAAAGTAATATGACAGCACTTGTTAAAACTGATATTTATTTTGCTTTTATGACTACAACATTTTGGCTTTCGAGCGCATTTGGCATATTGGAACTCGCAAAATAAAACTCCACTTTTAACATCGATATAAATAATTTGCGTATTCCTACAACACTATATTTCGGTAGCAAAACATCTTAAATGTAAGTTACTATACAGATTTTGTTTCACACAAACTTTAGCCCTAATTAAATGACTTGGTCACACGATGACTTCAAGTTAACATAACAGCGAGATCAGTCACATTCTTAATTCCCATATCAACAAACAACACATTACGTGGCAACACAGTTAATTGACGGTCTTGACATGATGTTCCAGTTGGACAAACATCAAAATAAACGTTAGGGTATTATTTTTAAGCGGCCTGGCTGTTAACTCTGTTTTTGACGGGCCTTAAAACGTCACCAGCTTCAGCTAACTGCAAACGCCCAAGTTTTCTTTTATGCTCATTATATCCAAGGGCAGGTAAAAAAATCCAATATTAATGGAAGAAAATTAGTGGAAACCGATGGATATAAAAAGAAACCGAAGGAAACCTCACTAATTCTTAATTCTAAATCCTTACATTTCAAAAAATATATAAAAGCAGATTTTTGGCAGAATTTTTTTTTAAATTGCCATCTTCAGTTTGTTTTTATGTGTTTGGGAGTTTTCATATACATTTTACCATCATCGTTGTTCCTGTTGCTACTATTATTATTACTTCATTCAAACACTTGTGCATTTAATGGCATCGAATATTTTATCCAAATCACCGATTTATTAGTCTTACAGAAAGAGATTGCCGCTGGCTAATTCCCATGGATTCACTTTATCATCATGGAGTTCCAATTTGTCGCTTCTAACGTCTCAGAAGACACACTAAACGATCAAATGTTTTGGACCATATTAGTAATCTCTGCAAGGCAAGCAAAATATTCTTCGGTCTAGGGTGAAAGACAAATATTCACACATGGCCAATCAAGGATAAATCATATTAATCCTTTATAAATGACTAGGCATCATTCAGAAAGCATATTTATATACATGATTACATTAAGCATTGGGCAGATAACAAAACATGCACAGGATATCCACTAAGTTGCTCATAACTGCCTGTAGAACTGTGCTACATTGACAGCGGGTTGCAAAATCGGACGAGGGCAATCGATCAGTGATCGCCATCAGCTGAGGCTAAATATGCCGGGGCAGTCTTTTCTTTAGACATGTGCGCCAGCAGATTGTCATGCTAATGCTGTACGTCACAGCTTCCGCAACGTCCTGAAGGCGTGAGCAGAAACGACAAGCCATTTGCTGTATAAAATGGACATAAACAACATCCTGATGTAACCGTCGTTTCCAGAAGAACGTGTAGCGATTCATAAAAATTGTATTGGTGTTGTGTAATATGGAGATGTGGAAGATGGCAAATATTGGCCGCGTAGGTAGAACAAGATTTTGTAAACAGGCCGGGAGATATACATTTATGGTACAGAGGATAGAATCTAGAAAACTGTACCAAAAAGGATGGGATCAGCATGAGCACGCCAAGTATTAAAATGTACAGAACTGAGGGATTATACGAGGTGTATAGATATGTTGATAAACGGTGCCTTAATACGTGTGTTAGTTTTTCTCTTCGTAACACTTTTCCCACAAACAAAGTACATATTTTACCACCTGATGCTTTTTGCGTGTTCTTAACTGCACCGCGAAATGAGCAACACTTGTCAGTATAAACTATCCATTATGCTTCCACTTGTTCGCACCTCAATGCTGGCAAAGATAAATGTGAGGTCATTGCAGAAAGCATTCCAACGCTGCTCCTATACAATATTTGTAACGTGCCTACTCTACGTTACGCATCTCGGGGGAAAATAAACACGCATGACTTATGTGTGCCACACCTATTACCCAACGTGAAAATACACTACTGTTAATAAGTAAAATTGTAAGTCGGCAAATGAGGCAAATATTGGTGTGATATTGTTCATTTGACTGTCCTTAGTTACCTATACAAATATCTGCACTTATACCCGTCTGTATAGTAGGAAGATAAGGGAAAACAACTGCATTGAATTTAGGGTGTTGAGTGTTATACGCAAGTAAAACAATTACTGTGAGGCGATGAACATGTGCCGCGTTTGGAAGTGTAAATGAGGATAGTAGAGAATGAAGTCATCCACATACAGAGCAATGAAGGCAGATGTACGGTCTGGGAGATCATGACCTTAAATTGATCAAAGGTGCTAACATGAAGCCAAAGGGAACCTCTATAATTATCCGAAAATTCATTATCTCCAATAAGGACAACAAAGTGCCTCGGTAAGTAAACTACAAATGCCATTTGAATTATAACGAAGGTCAATGAGAAAAGGCTTGAATAGTAATGTCCTCATCCACACTATAGCTCCTAAAACATTTTGTGAACCGAAAGCTGACAGTAGAAATGTTTTCCATTCACATGACTTTATCTACAGACTCTTCTTTAACCTATTGTTAAAAAAGCTTTATTCTTTCTTTTATTATTTGTTCCATTTGTATTATTTGTTTAACTGCAATGGTCATATCACACTTTCACTCATACTTCCAGACTCTGGGGAAGATGAGGAATTATCTTGGTCGGAGAAAAATCCCCAGCCCGCCGCCGGGAATCGAACCCGGGACCACCTTTATTCTTGTTAATCAAGATAAACTTCAATTACACATTTATATATTTTGTTGTGGGTTACTGTAGGTCAGGTTTTTTAAAATTGAACCCTCCGTAATATCTAGATATGCAACTCCTGCCCCTTACATGACCGCGAGGATAAATAAACAGCGATTTATCACCTGAAACAATTACGAATATCTCGGAAATAAAACCAAATACGTTTTCATTTGTCATAAATTGCATATTTTAGTGAGATATACATTTTAGTAAGATTTTCTCCGATTCCTTAAAACTCATTCTGAACGAAGTGTTCTTTACAGACTATATATTCTCATAAAATACAATATATAGATTTTATTTATCATGCAAACATCTTTAAAAAAACAAGTAATGTAATCAAAATCGTTGGGGCCATTTTTTAGAAAATCAGAAATAATTAATTTTTTTTCCTCCAAGAAAGGGCACTTTCCGGTGGGGTAATTTATTCACAGTCTTTGTGCTGCATCCTAAGACGCTAAAGGCTGTACTTTTTTTTTTTTTTTTTCAAAATATTCTCCTTTAACGTCAATATATTTTTGCATTCATGAAACCAGTGGTTAAAGCAATTATACCATCTTCCTGATACATTTCAGAAACCTGGTTTCTCTACTGTTCCATAGCTTCATTTAATTCCAAAATATTATTCTTTATCTTTTTAAACAAAAAGAAAATCACAAGGTGCGAGGTCAGACCTGGATAAGTCCACGGTGCTGATCTTCAGGGTATCCAGATATCATTTATAAGAGCGACGAGAATGTATAATGAGTTTTCATTTTGTGTGGTTTTTTTTTTTTTTTTTTCACGAACTTTGAAAAAAAAATGCTATAAAATGACATTTGTGTACCAATCCGCAATAACCCAATATGGTACCCAATATAAACCATTTTAAAAGGGAAAAAATAGCAATCGGCTTCTTACCAGCTCTGCGATTCGTCGAATTTTTGTAGGCTAAGGTTCTGTTCGAAAGATCTAATGAACCGATTGACTTTTCTTTTCAGGATCATAACAATAAATCCATGATTCATAACCAACAGGTATTCCAAACCAGGTTTGAAGCGCCGGCCTGGAATGTCTAGTTTTTCTCCACCAATCGGTGTGTTATGCTTTTTGATCGGGAGTTAGTCAATGTAGACTCCATCAACAATAAAGTTTTGTGTCTGTTGATGTAAAATGTCTTGGATTGGATTCACACAAATGCCCAATGTTCCTCGAATACGTTCATAAGATGTCAATCGATCTTCCACAAGCGTTGTTCGAACATGTGTTCTAAGGCGTTCTTCGTGAAATTCATCACTTTAAAAATCATCTATCTCTTATTGCCTTAACTTCCTCACCAAATGAACTGCTAAGCTGATCTTATACGATGTAAATGATAGTCGTTAAAATATATATAACGTTTTCCAGTCAAATTCTCTTTTGAGTGAACATAAAAATTTTAATGGTGATAATTAACAAACTATTACAACAAATCGGACAAACAACACTCCATATAAATTATATAAACATAAAATTATACAAATTTCATTTGGGGGTGGGGGAGAACATAGCTTTCTAAACATTTTCCGTATCGCCCTCCTCGTATGCAAGGACTGCGACATTTGTGTCGCCACAGATGTCAACTGGCTTTGTTGGTGGTGGACCATAAATGTTCACAGCTGTCAGACATATGCGCAACTTAATTTTTAAAAAGTGAAAACTAATTTGTACATCATTTAAAAGCTCAAACGGTTTCTTTTACTGTACTACAAATTAAAATTCATATATTTTACGCAATGACTGCAATTAGTAAAGCATTCTTATTTCTACAATGCAGTGAATAAAATATTTTACTGCAGTACTTTCAACAGGATTTTGACATACCTAATTTTAGATGGTGACTAATATGTGTGTATTACAAAAATATCTTATCAGCATATAAGAGAAGTTCATTTTGGTCCATAATATACATGTTTTATACGCTTAAATAGGGGGATTCCATGCATTACGTGACACGTGACAGATTTGGTATGGTTAGGTACAGAATACTTAGGCTTTTCTTAACGCTTGTTATGAAAACTAAATATTGCAGTTCTAAACCCTTTTCAAAACCTCGTTTGACCGTGAGCGGAAACCATTTAATATACAAAAAATGCCTAAATGATTTTCAATACTTTGGCTTTGGGATGAAATCAATCAAATGTTTCATGGTTATCTTTAACATAAGTGTGAAAACTGAAACTTTGAAAATACATTTGTTTGAATATGTACACGAATAAATAATTTAACTTTCCAGTTATAATATATCTAAAACTGTTCGTTAACTTGGAGAAAGTGTTTAAATATGTTATCAAGCACAACAACAATGTTTAAAACTGAATAACAGCCTTTGATATCCTGTGTTGTAAATAAGTTAGAATAGCACAAATGCCCAACTCTGTAGCGTAGGTGGTAGCATGTCTGCCTCAAGTACAATAGGTCCCAAGTTCGAATCTCGGTCAGGTTAAGTTAGTTGGATAAGGTTTCCCCAGGGTTTTCACTTAAACTGAAATATGAATTTTGAGAAATTCTAAATTGTATGGATCCTGGGCTAATTTGAGCACCATTTCACCCATTTCACTTATCCATATGACAACGTTAGAGAACGTTAATTTAAAAAATAGTGTAAATAAATTTGCACTACTTTTTCGCGAAATTTGTTTCTCGTCATTTGATTTTAGTGCGACAAGTGCCTTAGTAGGAAATTACAACTACTAAACAACCCAATGATGCTACCTTTATTTCTCTAATTGTCAAGTTCCAAAATTCCGGATTATTACTCACTTATTTCTGCAATCTGGGCTAAGTAATCTTTTGTATTATTTTTCCTGTTACTTACGTCTGCTTACCTAAATTACTACGTCAGCATCATAATTTTAAAATGGTCTGCAAATGTCTTTGTTTTTATTATAAGTGCGCCCCCTTTTTATATATTAAAAATAAAACAAAAATAACAAAACCAAGTTCAAGTTCGCGACTAACGCTCATTTGTTTGCTTCGGTGTTTTTTGTGCGTGTGCTTTTTTTCCGTTCTAACAGCTGCTTGCTTATCCGACATGTCGAGTGCACTTTTGTATTTTTATGCAGTACGTAATACCGTGCTCATAGTTACAAAGGGTCATTTAATTGGAGTGCATGGAGATGTAGGTGAGGCTGAGAGGTGCGGGGGTTAGAGAGGCGGAGGCATGGTTTAATATTGATCCTTCACGACGTCTTTCACCTCCACTCCTGTCAACGAAATCCTGAACTTTCAGCTGGAAAAAAAAAAAAAGTAGCAACTACCTGAGGATGAGCGAATGACAACGTAAATAATAAAAGTAAAGCATAATATTGGGGGGGGGGGGATGTATGTCGATAATGAACAGCTGCATGGGCAACCTTAAACTTTCTCCTTCATGCGACATTACTTGCACCATCTAAACCAGATAAACAACGAAAGTATAATGATGTCCAGAGTTGATATTACATATACCTATGCATCTTCTAGCTTCCAGGTCTAATTCAAGTGCTTATCTCAAAGCAAAGATAACATAAGCAATTGCGGCTGTCAAAAGTCATGCGCTGTAAACAATACATGCAATATCCAATAAAACTGTATGATGCACTATGTTTTAAGCGTAATATAATACAATACACGATAAATAATTAATTACAAAGAACGTACCTTCTTCCGATGGAATACTGTTTTCATCAAAGACTTCCTTACAGACAATTGTGCGGGAAGAAGGAGAACAACTCATTTTTCATCTTCATTTCTAACGTAAGTGCGACCGTAAAAATCTTTGAGCTACCATAATCAAAAATATTAGATGCACTTAATCGATACTAATAACAAATACGTGCATAACACAAGTTACACAAACCGGTGCAAAGCTATGCTACATAACAAGCAGCTGTCGATGCTGCTTTGGTTCAACACCAGCGCCAAATACATATCACGGAGATTATACGTAACCAGCCAAACTGCAACTTTCAACTATTTTTCATTACTATCTGTCAAGTGGTGCCATCTACCTCACAATTGTGGAATCTGTTTTAGTAGCGTTGGCGGCAAAAACAAATGAACACCTTGTTTGCGAGATAATTCGCGTTGGTTCTAAATGCATCTGTGCAGTTAAATAACTATTTCTTTTTATGTCATTAAAGTTTTTATGTCTTTATGCTCTGTGATACATTTTACCTGTCTTAAATATTAAATAATTTTAATCTAAGAAATGGCAACTTCTTTTTGTACAGTCTCTGTGCCATGTTTTATCTCTGTGATTAAATTTTTACTTGGTTAATCCCATGTATCGTACTATAACTCAGAAAAATAGTTTTCAGAAAGAGATTCATGTTTTTATCTCTGAATATTCATATCAAGTACAAAAATTTGTACAAATAACCAAATTTCATACTTGAGACAGATGGTTTTTTAACATGGCAGGTATCTGAAAGTACATTTCTCTACCCCAACTGTCCTTTATATACAAAATGGTACTTGTGACAAATTAAATGTATACCTATCTTGAATTTGCTGTGAAATTCAGTGTGCATTAAATGCACATTTGTGTGAAATTCGTTTATGGCATTAGCTGATTTTGAAATATTCTCCCTTGGATGTTTACATTTTTCCAAGCATGTTATCTGATGAATATGCTTAAAATTTTGCAAATTCTTTTTCATCCCATGCAAGAGTTCATTACCACAACTAAACGTTTCAATGGTATTTCTGCAAGTTGTACCTAACTAAACAATTATTTATGTATAGAAGAAGCTAGAAACAGATAAATCTAATTTCACACCATTTCTGAACGACCAACCATAACATCAAACCGAACATTACACTAATCAAACCGATCAGTCATACAGCAGAATTGGATATGATGGAAAAGATCTTCATTTTGAAACACAAACACAGTTAATGAATTTTGATTTTCTGCCCCCAAGTACGCCCTGGAAGTACATTTCACCATCACTTGATACCACCATTATGTACAACCACCACAACAAAAACAATACAGATCAGTTGGACACATACTAAAGAAGATGGAAACATATGCTCCTAAAATATGTTAACAGAGATAAAAAAAAGTGATATTTGTGTTCAGCTTAAGTTAATATACAATTATTGTTTAATTTGAAGTTATTTTCAGATAAAAGATATTATGAATAATATAATAAGAGTAAAACAATCACTTTTATAGGAATATCATAATATAATTTCAGTTGAGGATATAAGAGAGTCATATGAGTATTAGAATCAATATTTTTTAAACATGCTTTATTTGCATCAGACATATCAGATATTGAATGCAAATAATCCCAAGGTCCATGGACTTGAGATTTAACTGGTTTGATCTGTTAGAATTAAGGAAAAGTAGAAGAAATGAAGTGTTTAACTGACTAAGTGTTTAAGATTTCCATCCATCCTTCAATAAAATACTTATTCTTCATCTACTACTGTTAATTGAGATAAATGTTTACAGAAACAATTTAATTACAATATATTTCTTTGGAGGTACAACGGAAATAGCGTAATATAGAGCTGAAAGAATAGTAAAATCTTTTTAGGACTAGTCACTGTGGAAAGAACAAAAGAATGAACAAACAAAAGAAAAAGAAAGAAAGAGCATATTTTATTTGAGAAAAGCTTAAGTGTTGGAAGACTGAAACCAATAAAGAAATATCTCAGAAATGGTTAATTTCTCAAAAAAAGTATGAGACATAAAATATGTGTCTTAAACACTTCTATATCTTTTGTTTAATAAGATTGTGTCTTTCTTTTGCAGTTTACCAGTTATGCAATAGTCATTCAGAATTTAGAGAACCTGAGAGCTATTCCTAGGACATTTAAGATGTGTACATTTTGTCACAAAAATATCTTAATTATATTTTAATAAACCTTTAACAGTCATTTAAAAAAAAATAGAAATGTTTAAAAAACTTTTCATGTCAAAGCTAGTTTGAAGATTCTTTTGAAAATCTTGTTATATACTTGACAGGTGAACTTAAATACTGAGTTTGGTACTTAATCAACTTTTCATTTCTTAATGCTATTCACAGACTTTCTTCTAGAGTGCTTTTATTCAGATAAACTCAAAACATGTATTTCCAATGAAATTTCTACCACATCTTTGAATGAAATGCAACACATTCTCTACCAACTAAGTATGAGGTAGAGAAAGTGAAAAAGAAGTCTTATACAGACATTATATACAATAAAAAGAAGTATTTCAGAAATTGGAGTGCCATTGTTATTAAAATTAGGCAAATGAGTCAAACATGTATACACTTTTCTCCACTTACAAGTGGAGTAAATTTGCCTTACTTACAGGCAACTTTTTCAACAAGATTTGATCTCTGAGTTTCTAAATTCATTCCTTAAAATGGGACTACTGTTGATTGATAAATTAGTAATTTTTTGAAAAAATTATTTGTAGTCATCTTTTAACAAATCATCACTTAAATTTTTACTTTTTGGGGGACTAGTTTCGGAAGCTGTAGCTTCCATTTTCAACCTTGAAAATCCGACTATCGTCTGTTGTTGTCTGCTGTCTTCTCTCTGGTGATGGAACTACTAACTTCTTTATCAAATTATCAACTGATGCAATTTCTAAGTTCATAACTTGGTCCTTATTTTCCAGCTTTCAAAATTAGTCCCTCAAAAAATAAAACTGTAAGTGATGAAGTGCTAAAAACCAACCATAAATAGTATTTTTAATTAATTTGGACATCACTGTTACTAAATTTCAGACATGCATTTTTTTAACTTAAGGTATACTGATGTGCATGACAAGTGGCCCTTAATGGAATGCAATTGATTATGTTGGTACTAATAAATTTAGCCCCACCCACTGCTAACATTATATCTTTGCTAAATCATGCTTTTAGCCACTGGATTGGTTGGGTACTTTACCTCCACCATAATACTACCAATGGGTAATATTGCAATTTGTTGCTTATTTTACAAGTGGAGTACCATTTAGGCAGTGCTTCTTTAAATTTTTATACAAAAATATAATATATACATATTAATTTATTCATCCAGCCTGCTACTGTATCCACAATTACCAAAAGTACAAGGAATAATGAAACAGGTATCACTTAAGATATCATCATATTACTGGTGGACACATTTATTTTGCTACAGTGCTCCTATGCTCATCGCTTGAAACAAAGTCACAGGTTTACCAGTTTGCCTCACCAAAAGAAGAGCAGTAGCTTTGCAGCAATTACCCTCCCTCCTGGTTCATTTCAACTGAAAGGTTCAGCGTCCCTAGATATCACAGAGAGAAATTCACTGGGGTTGAAGCAGGAACACAAAAAACTGCACACAGAACCATAGTTGGATCAGGAAATATTGGTTTTTCTCAATTAATTCACCTGGGATTTTTGTAGTACATTTCACAAATAGTAGCCTTCGTATGTACAAGCAGTATTTTCCAAGTGATGCAATATTTCAGGTCAAAAGAGGAGGCTAAATTAAAATATTTTTATATTTATTCAGAAGAAGGATTGGTAACAAAAAAGAAATTTATACTACTCAGTTTTCTGATTTTATCTTCATTATAACATGACTTTATCTTTTACAAGAAAATTATCTGATATAATTTCAACTTTGGTCATATATTACTGTAGAACGGGATGAAGATAACTAATTAGCTCTAGTTACTTTAAACATATTTCAGAGGTATATTGCCTCTATTACATCTATGATCCATTGAGAAGGTTCTTAGCAACTTGTAGATGTGACATATTGGCTGCAGATGAAACTATTATCATTTGGTAAACTGGAATTTATCAGAAAGACAGAAACAGTCTGAAAATTCAATGTTATAGCTGGGATTTGAACCACAGATGTTCTGGTGTGACCGCAGTTGGTTACACTATGAAGCCCAAGACTTAAAGTATTTACACACTGAAATTTAACTTTACGAGCAAAAAAGCAAGTCATTTGAGGAATTTACTATAATCCTAGCATCTTGCCTTTGTTAGAGCAACCAAAAAAATAAAATAAAAGAGGAAGAAGATCTATGGCTCAAATTCTGCTTATGCCATTTCAGTTTTGGTCTGAACCTACCATTTAAGCTTTGTCTTACACAACTCTTACAAGTGAAATTTATTACACTAAACTCTTGCTAATCCAGCCATTCCTTGCAGATATGGGTGCCGGATTAGCAGAAGTGCTGTATTATTGATTAATAATGTTTGACTATCTACAGGATTAATTGAGTAAGTCATCAACTTGTGCTGTTGGTAAACAGAGAAATAGAGAGAAAAGTGTGCCTTGAGCATTTAACGTTAATAAAGACACACACAGTAGTTTCTGTCATGATCTATGAAACATGATGGTGGGCACAAACGTCTCCTCCTGGAAAGTACAAAATAGTTAATTCAAGCAGTTTTTAGAATAAAATACAGGAAAAATATTGCCATCTGAGCTCACAATACACAAGGTATAGCTGTGCTATGGAGACATACTTCAGGATATTAGAAATTTTACATCCGATAACAGAATATGGGTTTCCATAAACGAAATGACAAATTGTATGGGAAGGATTGCAACGATTGTAAATGTTGGTACACAGAGCACATTGAGGCATATGCTCAGACATAATTTTGTATTTTCACAACAAATTAATTTTTCATTTTCTGTGCACACTGTAAATATTAATGATTCTTTTGTTTATATTCATATATCTGGAAAATATAAGTTAGTTTTGTATGATTTATGAATAAATGTGCACTATATGACACTGTGTCCATCGTGCGACTATGTTTGATAGATTATCGTTGCCCATGACCTTGGTTGTATGAGTATGTGCACAACTGTATGGCATTCAACCCCCTCCCGTATGTTTATAAGACACAGATGTTGTAACCCCATCACTAAAAACCGTTATATTGTTTTTTTTTTCATTGAATTTCCAGACTCTAATAATAAGATTATATTATATTGTTGTTGTTAAGCTTTGGCAATGAAGCCATTAGCTCTCTTGCTCTCCAATATTTCTGTGGCCTTCACAGGTTAGAAGATGTTCTTCTGTCATTTCCTCTTCTTTGATGCACAGAGGACAATTTGGACTTGTATAAATTCCTATTCTGTGTGTTTGGTCAAATAATAATGTTCCATAAGTGATCTAAAATTTGCTACTGCAGATTTACGTGGGATTTCTGGAATAATTTTTGGATTTTGGATTAAAATGTTCCATTTTTTATCTTTGGCTTTGTTAGATATTGATTGGTTTTGTTTGATATAAGATTATATTATTAAATGTTATGATATGAACAGCATCAGAACTTATCTAAAAAATCCATTTTTCTTTCTGAAAAGGTAAACAAGTTTATATAAAATTATATGTTAGAAATAAATAGCTTTATTACACTCTAAAGTAGGTGCGTTCTATTTAATTCACGAAAAATAATAATTTATAAAATTCACAAACATATAACAAAGTATATAATATCACTATACAAAAGTACTCTGGTGGAGCTATTGAAATGAATGTTACTTTTAAAATCCTCTCTGTAGATAATGTGCTGGTCTCTATAAAGCCCTGAAGTTGATACCTGCGTCACAGTTTTCTGATTATTGTTTTGTAATTTTACCACAAATTCTCTGAGATTACATATCTGCTTAAGCAGAGACAGTCCAATAAAATATGCAGTCTGCATGACAGTGAGTGTTTTTATGCAGTTCATGAACAAAAGGTGAAGTGTATAAAAATCAACAATAAGTTTCTGAGCAAATTTATCAGGTGCTTTCTTGATCACACGCTATTTTTGTGTATTTATACTTTCATAACTTAACTTTCGCTCTTCAGGATATTCATGCTAGCACACTGTCTTCATTGATCTTTGCACTGTGATGTCTTTCAAGATTTTGGTTTGTGTAAATAGTGTATCAAAACATTTTTTCCTTAGGTATCACAAAAAAACTATATTATTTTAAGTTATTACTTTCATTCATCCACAACAAGAAGCTTTAGTCTTTTTGTTGTCTTCCTTTTTGTAGTCCTGTAATATTATTGAATCACTGTTTGCTTCTCTTGCTTTGAAGTGTATCACCTTGTTAACTAGAAATGTCATTGCTTCTTCTGAAACAAAGAAAGTTTTAATTACATTATAAGTATTGTTTAAACTGGTAAGTGCTTTCCAGTCTGTTTTTCAAACTGTAAAGTGCTGACAAAGTTAATTTTAATCCATGTTTACACAATATATGTAATAAATTAAACTAAGTTTATGATAGATAGAGTCAACATGAAAAACTCAACGCCATGACCGGGATTTGAACCACAGATCTTCTGGTTTCCATACAGTCGGTCTAACCCATTGAGCTACCATGGCCAATGTGCCGTCATGACAATAAATTCTCCATTTGACTCGTATATTCCCCGGTAAACCACTAGTACTTGAGTCCCAGGCTTCATCATTTAACTCTAATTATTTTAGTTAATTGATGGAAATTATTCATTTCTTCACAAGAGCCGTATATAGGCTAAGGTTTTTGATAGATAGAGTCATTAGAGAAAAACTCAATGCCATTGCCAGGATTTGAACCACGGATATTCTGGTTTCCGTCCAATTGCTTTAACCCATTGAGCTACCATAGCCAACGTACCGTCATGACATTAAATTTTCCATTTGACTTATATATTTCCCCGGTAAACCACCAGGGGCTCTCGCATCCGAGATACACCGTTTGTGGCAACTTACTATTGTAAGTATTTGAGACCCTAATTATTTAAGTAAATTGATAGAAATTAATAATTTCTTCACACTATCTATCAAAAACCTTAGCCTATATATGGCTAGTGTGAAGAAATGATTAATTTCCATCAATTAACTAAAATATTAAGAGTTAAATGATGAAGGCTGGGACTCAAGTACTTACAATAGTAAGTCACCATAAACGGTGTATCTCAGATGTGAGAGCCCCTAGTGGATTACCGGGGAAATATACGAGTCAAATGGAGAATTTAATGTCATGACAGCACATTGGCCATGGTAGCTCAATGGGTTAGAGCGACTGGATGGAAACCAGAAGATCTGTGGTTCAAATCCTGGCCATCGCGTTGAGTTTTTCTCTAAGACTCTATCTATCAAAATCCTTAGCCTATATACGGCTAGTGTGAAGAAATGATTAATTTCCATCAATTAACAAAAACTATGTTTAATTTTTAAATTCTTGTACCCTCCATAGCTAGTGAAGTAGCTACAGTAGCTATAAAGAGTACAAGAAGAACTTTTCTTTGCCACCGATGATGCTTGCTGCAGTTACAAGCGAAACAACTGGACGAGAGATGAGGAAGCCCGGTGGACCTCGGCCTTACAGCCTGGAATCTTTTATTATACTTCACTTGTGAAAAATTAGAAATTGTTCAGGAAATGTTTGCTTCCACCCTCAGTTAACCAACTTGTTGGTGCTGTATTGTCTTGTTCTCTCTTGATGGTGGAGGTCTCTGGTAGTAATGATATGAATTGCTAAACTGGCAGTGATAGGAGATCAATATTCAGCTTAGCAAGTTCAGAGACCTTCAACATTTAAAGAGCACAAGATGACACAACATCAACTAACTCAGTTGTTAACTGAGAATGGGAGCAAATTTTCCCGAAACATGTTCAGAAGTAAGCTAGGTATAGTGTAAGCATAACCAACATTCAGTTAATGTGATTAAACTCGCTGTTCAAAAACATCCAATTGAAATGTGTAGTTCTAAGATGCTTTAACAATCTTTAGACTAAATAATTTATTAAACTCTTATTTTACTTAGGATAGTCAGTTTTCTGTTATAACATAGTTCCTTGGGACAATGTTCAGAGGATATTCCTTCTTTGAAAACAACTGTAAAGGATAATTTCTAATTTAACTTAACATTTTAATATTCTCTTCGATTTATATTTACAAATCTGCTGTTTTATATAAGCAAAACTTTTAATTGCTTGTTATAATTAAATATGTACAATTATGAAACCACTTTCAACATTGCAATTCAAATTGATCAATACAGGACTTAAAGTTATAATTTAAACACTAAATTTGTAATGACAACAATTTATTCAGTCAGTAATAACATAAACATTTAATGTAAAGAAAATTGTCATCGTCATCATCATTGTCATCGTCATCATCATCATCATCATCATCTATTGATTATACTGTAACGCGAGCGCTGGAACACCCTGTGGAAGCAGCTGGGAGCGGAAGACAGGGGAGGTTCGTGTTAGCCACACCTCCTCCTCGTTTGTCTTATAGTGGTGACAGGCGGTGGTCGGAGGAAAAACATCAGTGTGCCGTCTGTTTCTGTCCACCTGGTTCTCGAAATTACGGGAATCTTTCATCATCTGGAAACGTCGCCTGGGAACTAGAAAAGCCGAGAAGTCGGCGAGATGCCTATAAAAAGGGCTGCAGCTAGTCAGTCGGGGTGAGTTGGTCAGTTGGTTAGTGTGTGTGAGTGAGGACAGTTCTTGGTGTAAGAAGGCAGTGTTAGTCAGTGACGTGTTAATGAACGAAAAGATTGTGCAACGGAAGACTGTACGTAACCGTGTATGAGTATCGGAGTTGATGTAATCGCGAGTACAAGTGAAATTGTAACGGACGAACTGGTGAATTGTAATTGTGTGCATTACGTAATTTTGTGTAATTGGCAAGTGTTAAACTGTAAGTCGGTGGAAATAAAGAACATTTTTGAGTGGTGTAATTGGACTTTTCATTTCACGAACCCACAAAGTCACAATTGGTGTCAGGAGTGGGATATAACACAATGGAGGCAGCATTAGAAAAGATTTTAGCGGAACTGAAAGAAATGAAGACGGCAAATGAAAACCTTGCTGCAAAAACAGAAGCGGCAAATAACAGCCTGGCCGCGAAGCTGGAGACTACAAATAACAACCTCACCGCAGAGTTGAAACAAATGAAGACGGCCAACGACAACATCACCGGGAAGATGGAAGAAATGAAGGCCGAATTAACAGCGAAGATGGAAACGGCAAACAACAACTTGGCCACGACAATGACCGCAAAGATGGCCGAACTGACAACGGAGATGAGGGAGGCGAACGAGGTCCTCGCCGCCAAGTTTGAGGAACGGATGGCCGGCGTGAGGGATGACGTCACGAATCTGGGCAAGCGGATGGGTCAAGTAGACGACCGCCTTAATGATTTAGAGGAAAAGGCCGACAACATCGCAAAACCCCTCACCCGCCTGATGGAGGAACACCGGCCTTATGTGTGGACAGAGGACGCCGAAAACGCTTTCCAGCACCTAAAGGAGACCCTGTGCAGTGCTCCAATTTTGGGTTTCCCGCAACCGGGTGGCGCCTTCATTGTGGACACCGACGCTAGCGACCATTACATTGGAGGTGTCCTATCGCAGATCCAGGACGGCCATGAGCGCACAAGAGTGGAAGAGAAGGAGCGTGCCGCAGCAGTCCGAGTAGTTGTGGCAGTGCCTGCTGAAGGCTGGGATAGCGCAGGCCTGAGGAGGGAGCAGCTGGCGGACGCAGACTTGGGGCCACTCTTGAGGGAAGTGGACGCAGGGACGAGACCAACCTGGGAGGACATCGCACCGAGGAGCGCCACCTACAAGTCGTACTGGGCCCAATGGGACTCGTTGAAGACCAGAGAGGGCGTGCTGTTCCGGGTATGGGAGTCACCCGATGGGAAGGCGCAGAGAGGACAGTTGGTACTTCCCCGGAGCACGGGCCCGGAAGTCTTGGAGGAAGTGCACGCCGGTACTTCAGGAGGACACCTGGGAGCGAACCGAATGATTCACAAACTACGGCAGCGCTACTTCTGGCTGAGACTCCGGGCAGATGCTGGTGGTACACCTGGACCGCCTCGCACGCTACGATGGGGCTGTTCGGGGCGAACAGCTTTGAGGAGGGAGCAGTGTAACGCGAGCGCTGGAACACCCTGTGGAAGCAGCTGGGAGCGGAAGACAGGGGAGGTTCGTGTTAGCCACACCTCCTCCTCGTTTGTCTTATAGTGGTGACAGGCGGTGGTCGGAGGAAAAACATCAGTGTGCCGTCTGTTTCTGTCCACCTGGTTCTCGAAATTACGGGAATCTTTCATCATCTGGAAACGTCGCCTGGGAACTAGAAAAGCTGAGAAGTCGGCGAGATGCCTATAAAAAGGGCTGCAGCTAGTCAGTCGGGGTGAGTTGGTCAGTTGGTTAGTGTGTGTGTGAGTGAGGACAGTTCTTGGTGTAAGAAGGCAGTGTTAGTCAGTGACGTGTTAATGAACGAAAAGATTGTGCAACGGAAGACTGTACGTAACCGTGTATGAGTATCGGAGTTGATGTAATCGCGAGTACAAGTGAAATTGTAACGGACGAACTGGTGAATTGTAATTGTGTGCATTACGTAATTTTGTGTAATTGGCAAGTGTTAAACTGTAAGTCGGTGGAAATAAAGAACATTTTTGAGTGGTGTAATTGGACTTTTCATTTCACGAACCCACAAAGGCACAATACACTGAGAATTAGAAAGCTTGATTCCATTAATTTACTCTTTGTCTACCTGTAATACTTGAATACTTTCATTGTTATTTTGATAAACATTCTATGATTAAAAGTATGCAGAGGAAAGCATAAGGGCTCATTTAGAAATCAACCTCTTGATGGTTTTGTTGAACAAGTGTGACAAGAATAAATTTAAAATAAAAAGCTTCTTTTGTCTCAAAATTAAACCACGAGAATGCTCATGAGTACAATAAACCAATGCTTGGTACAACACTATGGTAACTATTTTAAATGATAATGTTCTTTAATCTAATGAGGTTGGAAAATTGGCAATTACATAAAATGAGAAGCCAAAGAGGCTATATGTCAACAAATGTCAAAATAGCTAAGAAGACAATCACAGAAAAGTTAAGCAACAAAAAGACTTTATTCAACCTATTATAAAATTTATGTTCATTACAATATAACTGCAACTGAAATTTTTCTGATAAATTTAAGTTTGACTCAATAGATCATAGTAATGTGTGCAACAGCTCCTCAGAAGCAAAACTTATATATATTTGTGTGTGTGTGTGTGTGTGTGTGTGTGTGTGTGTGTGTGTGTGTGTGTGTGTGTGTGTGTGTGTGTGTGTGTGTGTGTGTGTGTGTGTGTGTGTGTGTGTGTGTGTGTGTGTGTGTGTGTGTGTGTGTGTGTGTGTGTGTGTGTGTGTGTGTGTGTGTGTGTGTGTGTGTGTGTGTGTGTGTGTGTGTAGGTGTGTGAGAGGGAGAGAGAGAGAAAATTTTTACTTAATTTCTTTTTGCCAAACTTATTCATTTAACAATTTTCTTCCTAATAAAACATTCATATTTTAGTGGAGCAATTGAAATTTATATCCTGCGATGTGGTATAGTGGGCTAGAGCATTGTGCTTTGGTTCCGTGCTATGGAAAGTACCCAGGATATATCCCACCCCTGGAGGGTGCGGATTTCAACCACATCAGTGGCCACTCAGCATTGTGAGGAAATTGAAGAGCTATGATAGATAGCAAACTCTGGCATAGAAAGCCAACTTTCCAGGTGGGAATTCCATGATGCTCACAATTTCTCCTCACGGTATCCTTGGACGATCAGCCACCTCTAACTAGTCTTTGTGGGCATGAGACTGGCACTCATGTTGGGAGGCTCTGGCCTACTAGTGGGCTGTTAACCCATGGCTTACATTACATTAATGAAAATTTATAAAAGACTGTAATGACACTCATCCCAATGCTGATTGTCATTTCTTTATTTTCTTCCTTCTCTCTCTCTCTCTCTCTCTCTCTCTCTCTCTCTCTCCTCTCTCTCTCTCTCTCTCTCTCTCTCTCTCTCTCTCTCTCTCTCTCTCTCTCTCTCTCTCTCTCTCTCTCTCATTTTACACACTTAATAATGTCTTTAAATGCAACCTATGATAGTCAATAAATGTATATTTATTTTATTTAATAGAAGTTAGTACACAACTATTTTTATATTAAATTTGCAAATTCATAAAAAAGTATTATTGAACTACTCCCACTAGAAATTTTACCAGAATAATGCAAAAAAAGTATTAGAATGCATAATTTTGTCATTCAAATCAAACAGATTTATTCTACTCAAAGTATAAACTTGAAAGAAGCGTAGGGACAGTGAAGCACAAATTAATACAAAAGTGAGGTATTTACAGGAAACCAACACACACAGATAATTACATTAAGAACAACAGTTTCAACCCAAAACAACACCAACATGCCATTTTCAACAGTTTAATCTTTCGGATGATCAACTTTCCACTAAACAGAGAAGATTATCAAGAAGAATACCTACACATAAAAAAAGTAGCTATATCCAACGGTTTCAACCCAAATTTAGTAGACAAAACAGTTAACAGACTCAACAAAGCTAAGAAAATAAAAGAAACCACCACCCTAGAACCTACAGGAGAAAAAGATAAAAAACTTTTTAAAAAATTCACCTTCCACCCATCAGCCTATAACAAATTCCGAAAAATCTTCTCAAAACACAGCATAACTCTTGCACCTCAAAATAGGTTTAATATCAGAAATTTGTTAAAAGGCCCTCCCAAAAATTCAATCACTACCAAAGAAAAACCAGGAATCTATGAGATCAAATGTGAAACTTGCCCTAAAATTTATATAGGAAAAACAAAACGAAATATTAACATCAGAACTAAAGAACATCTAAGAAACATTAAAAATGCTGAAACAGAAAAATCAGCAGCGGCTTTTCATTTTTTGAATACTAGACATGACATCAACTTGGAAACATCTCTAATAAAATATGTTAATCACCCCATAGACCTTTCCCTATGGGAAAAAATCTTCATCAACAAAAATCGTCATAGAGTCATGAATTTTGAAACTCCACCACCGGACATCTTTGACAAGTACATCATACCATCTATTGACAAAACGGAGAAAGAAGAAACCACTACAACTTGCACTAATCGAGTATCAGCTGAGGATAGGAGCAAGAGCTCTTGAAACATGTCCTGTGAATAAACAGTGTGAGTGAAGCAATGTGTCAATATATTCTCGATTCACTTTTGTATTAGATTTATTCTAGACTTATGATATGGTGCAGCGCATAGTTCTCTTAAATGATTATTGAGGAAACAATTTAATGGCATTTCTCAAGAATTCAAAATGACCAGCTGTGCACTAAACTACGCTTCTATGACTCTTCAGTCATTCTTTAATATATGAATCTGGCTTCTGGCATTGAAGAGGAGGACCATTTATGCATATAAACATTAGTTGTGAATTATAGTATAACTTTAGTCAGCTAGCAGATACAGTTAGTGTAGACATACTTAGTAACGTATATTTGCATATAAAGATCATCATGTAGTCCACTATTTAAAAAGTTGAACATTTTACATCTTCCTGTATTTTTATCTTTATAACTTTATTATTTACAAAATTAAACTCATATAACTGAAGAGGTTACTACTGTTTAACAACGAAATTTATAATCATAGCATGAGACAGAAAATGGACATTCATATGCAGAGAAGCAATACCAGTGTGCATAAAAATAGTGTTATAAACCTAGAATTAACATTTTAAATGAAGTTGCCGCTGTCTATCTAAACCATATACAACATCCAAAGTATAAACTTGAAAGAAGCGTAGGAACAGTGAAGCACAAATTAATACAAAATTGAATCGAGAATATATTGACACATTGCTTCACTCACACTGTTTATTCACAGGACATGTTTCAAGAGCTCTTGCTCCTATCATCAGCTGATACTCGACTCAAGTCGAGTCGAGTCAAGTATCAGCTGAGGATAGGAGCAAGAGCTCTTGAAACATGTCCTGTGAATAAACAGTGTGAGTGAAGCAATGTGTCAATATATTCTCGATTCAATTTTGTATTCATATACAACATCTCAGTACTTTAAAAGCCAGTATTTGCATACTTGCTTCATATTGATTCTTTTCAACTAATGAACGAGCCCAAATGACCAAATTGTCAAAGGGCCCTAAAACACCACTAATCAATCAATCAATCAATCAACTAATGAATTCCTGAAAACTTGTTGATAATCTGTATAAGTGAATTCTGCATACAATTTGCATACATTTATTTTTTGTTGCCAGTGTACATTTATGATCTACAGGATGAGTTATATATACAAGGGCTATTCAATAAAGAATGATCGCAATTTTTTTCTTGACAACGTACCTTTACTCATCCTCATAATTTTAATGGTCCTTCTCAAAATAGTCTCCCCTGAATGCGATGCACTTGTCCCAGCGTTTCTACCAGTCTTCAAAGACATGCTGGAAACCATTTTTGAGAGATCCTTCAAACTCGCCTCCACAGCCTTCACCACTGCTTCTGATGATGGATAATGCCTCCCACGAAGGTGTTTCTTCAAGTTAGGGAATAGAAAAAATTCACATGGGGCTAAATCCCGTCTATAGGGAGGATGAGGGATGCACTTCATGTTGATTTTTGCAAGATATTCAGCATCAACATTGGCAATATGCGGCTGCGCATTATCGTGATGCAGCATCCAGCCTGCTTCATGGAAATGTGGTCTTTTGTGTCTGATATGAACTTGCAATGTTTTCAGGACATCCCTGTAGTATTGTCCAGTTACTGATGTGTGTGCAGGTACAACATGCTGATAAACCATTCCATGAATATCTAAGAATGAGATGACCATAACTTTCCCAGCAGAAACAACCACTTTGGCTTTTTGGGGGGTTGGTGATGAAGGAGATTTCCACACTGAACTTGGCTGTTTGCTCTCAGGATCAAAATGATGTAGCCAAGTTTCATCAGCAGTGATTATGTTTGAAAGAAACTCTGGATCTTCCTCTAACATCAACTTTAACTGCATGCAGACCTACATGCGAATGTCCCTCTGTTCGGGAATCAACAGTCTTGGAACCCGTCGCGCACAAACACATCTCATTTATAATATTTCTGTCACCAACGTGTGGGTGGCACCCAATGAAATGTTCAGTATTTCAGAAAGTGATCTTAAGGTAATTCATCGATCCTCTCTCACAATGGCAGCAGCAGTGTTGATGTTTTCTTCCGTAAGAGCAGTGACTGGAGCACTGGGTCCACCTTCCTTTGAAATTGGTTGTCTCCCCTCTTTAAACATTTTAAACCACCTTCAAGCTGTGCTGTAGGGAAGAACAGACTCTCCATAGGCCTCCTTGTAACATTGTATAGGCCTCAACTGAAGATTTGTGGAGATGAAAGCAGAATTTCAAAGCCGCATATTGTTCCTTGCATGTTACCTCCATTGCAGCGGTAGGCGATACTGAATAGGTCTGAAATTGCCTGGTTCTTACAGGCAGGAACCAGGAGTACCAACAATGAAACTACTATGGCGTGTTTGTTTCACATTAAGCTAACAGAATATATTAAGGTAGAATTTTAGTGCAAAAAATTATGACCATAAAAAAATTATGATCATTCTATATGAACAGCCCTCACACACACACGCACGCACGCACGCACACACACGCGCACGCACGCACCCGCACGCACGCACCCGCACGCACGCGCAAACGCGCACACGCGCACACGCGGTAAGCCTCTGAATAGTCTTATCTTTTTTTACTTTATTTTTCAGAAAACATTAATTTATTTCATGTGTCATCAAAGTACATTGCCTATAATATATTACTGATTAAAATGATTAAAAGCAATAAAGGCATGAAAGTGATAAAGTTGGTAAATGAGGAATTCTACGACAAGAATGGAGGGAAAATAGTATAGAGAAAAGTGCAGAAAAAGACAGAATCGAGGAGGTAAAGGAAACAAACTGGAAGAACAGTATAGAGAAGAGGGGAGGGGTAGAAGAGGAAACAAAATACTTGATTACGGAGATAAGGTTCTCTGAAACGTAAAGATTAAAACATTATTCAGCTTACCAATATTTATGTTTTCTTTGGCAGATGTGACAAACCATCCTGCAACTCCATGTGTATTGCAGAAATTCTTGATGGTATCACTGGGAATGTTGGTACCTTGAATGTCGCACTTGTTGGCCAAAAGTATTACAGGAACTGGAGTACCATCATGCAGTGTGACTTTTTCTCTGAGGTCACTCAACCACTAAATGTAGAGAAGAAAAATTAAACCAATTAATGATGTACAAATAATTCCTTTATAACACAAAAATCTAGATAAGTAGCTTGCACATCAGTGCTTATTTATTAACATTATTATTATTTGACAAGTACTTGCATACTCAAACATGTTCTTATAACTGTTATGATCTTACAAAGATGACTCCATCTGCCCATATCCAGTCACTCTTACCCATTGAGCTACCATGGCAAACTTGCTATCCTGACATTAAATTCTCCATTTGACTCCTATATTTTCCCAGTAAACTACTAGGGGCTCTAATATTCGAGATACACCATTTGTGGCAACTTACTGTTGTAAGTACTACAATCCCAGGCTTCATTATTAAACTCTTATTATTTAAGTTAATTGATGGAAATAAATCATTTCTTCTCACTAGCCGTATATAGGCTATGGTTTTAGATAGATAGAGTCAACCTGAAAAATTTGATGCCATTGCCAGGATTTGAACCATGGATATCCTGGTTTCCATCCAGTTGCTCTTACCCACAAACAGTGTATCTCAAATATGAGAGCTCCTAGTAGTTTACCGGGAAAATATAGGAGTCCATTGGAGAATTTATGTAATGTCAGGATGGCACGATGGCCATGGTAGCTCAATGGGTAAGAGTGACTGGACGGAAACCTGGAGATCCATGGTTCAAATCCCAGTCATGGCATCAACTTTTTCAGGTTGACTCTATCTATCTAAAACCTTAGTCTATATATGGCTAGTGAGAAGAAATGATTATTTTCCACCAATTAACTTAAATAACTCTGTTACGATGTTTCGGGAACATGTGTTTCTATTATTAAACTATAGATGAATTGTATTTTTTTACAAATCAGCTTCACTTACGTGATATGTAATAAATACACTCATCTATAATTTAATAATTGTTTCGCTTCAACAACTGTGGTGTACCAATACAGTTAAATTTCAATATGTGTTCCTAACTTCAGAACACATCCAACTGACCTGTGCTATTCTTTCTGTAGTGGTGGTTGTCTATAATGGCGACATGAGATGCTTAAAATACAAACAAATGGATAAATCTTCAGTTTCACCCATTTCTGGATGACCAACCGTTAACATCAAACCAAACATTACACTAATCAAACTGATCAGTCATGCAGCAGAATTGGACACAGGGAAAAGTTCTTCATTTTGAAACACAAACGAGAGTTAATAAATTTTGATTTACCATCCTCAAGTATCCTCTGGAAGTACATTCCACCATCACATGATGCTGCCATTATAGACAACTACCACAACAGAAACAACAACACTGGTCAGTTGAATGTGTTCTGAAGATGGGAACACATGTTCCTGTAACATGTTCGGAGATTAAAAAAAAGTGATTTAGTATTACTAGTACTGACTCATCTTAAGTAAATTCAAAAGATAATAATTTTTAAAATAAGAAACTTCTTTTCTGAAACATAATAAACATTTTTCTCTTTATCTTTTATTCAAGTTATGTAAAAACATGTAACTGGAACAGAAACTATAAAATTAATCTTGCACTACTTATAAAAGAAAAAAACAATTGCACCTTTTTAAGTAATCTGTGCATCTCATTTCATTTGATATCTGATACAAAACATCTGAGTTAACTGAAAAGGTGAAAAAGTAGCTAATCTACCAGACATTTATTACATAGATACTAATAAGGGAAAAAAGTGACAGCTTTTAACTATTGCAATTCCTTTCTTGGAAGTGCTGAAAACAGTGTTGTAATGATAAATTAAATTTAAAGGGAATTGATTAATGACACTAAACAACACTTACTTTTAAGTTTTTCCGGAACATGTTTCAGAGACTTTGCCTCTATCCTCAGCCGGCCATCGACTGGTTCTCATTGGTGTAGTTGGCGATATTTTGTCATAGGTCTCCTCTGGTGGCGGTTCAAGGAACTTGCTGAACAAATCTTTCTGGGGGATGTCGAAATTGAATACTTTGTTCCTATTTTTTGAAATGAAGATTTGTTCCCATGTGGATAGTTCTTGTTTTCCTGATGTATGTTTTAGTAGTTTTGGTTCTGGATTTATGTTGTGGTTTTTTCCCCAAAATGCGTGGCAACTGCTGATTTTTTAATTGTTTATATTTTATGTTTCTAAAGTGTTACTTTTTTCTAATTTCTAAATTTCTTTTGATTTTTCCAATATAAATTTGACTACAGTCACTGCATTCAATTTGATATATACCAGACTTTTTGTTAGTTGCCTCCACTTGAAGGCATATATAATATGCATGTATAACCTTATTTCTAATCCTCTTGAATAATTATAATTTATTGCATCTTTACATCTGCTTAAACTTTATTAATTTAAGCACTGAAATATTTTACTAACTTTGATATCTTTTTATATAGTTAGTTTTGACCGAATTGAGAACTTATTTGTAAAATAACAACTTAAAATGTCTGTATTCACTTAAGGGTGCTTTAAATAACTAATATAAATACTTTTTCCTTCAAGTTTTCATTTTATTACCTCAAGTTTGATTTTTGTTGCACCTACCTTTGAGACGGACTGAAAAGTAGCAATTCGAGATACATCAAACACTATAGCTGCTGCAACTCTGTAACAAGAAAACAAAGACTTTTAACATATATTTTTGATACATCTACTTGCCTTAGTCTTTACTATCGAGGTAATATTAAACTATTATTGTCACAATCATTTTACACTATTTGATACCATCAACCACATATTAGAATATTTCTAACCTTGTGGTTTTGTTTCAGTGATGACAGCACTTACATTTTTAAATGTTGTTTTCTATCTTAATATTTGAGCAGTCTTTGAATTCCTTAGAATGATATTTTATTTTTATCATGGCATTACAATAGTATTTTCAAAATGGCTCTGCAGGAAGTGAAAGGCTGTCAAAACTGTTCTCCCCAACAGAGGTTTTTTCTAAGTTTTCCTCACACCTAATAACTGGCAAATGTCCTGGAGGTATCCTAAACTTCGGTATGGTATTTTGTAGAAACTGAAGCTACTGACAGTGAAGCAACATAAATATTACACTAAATTATAGTAATTATGACAAAACTTCACCTATTTTTTTGTTGTTGTTGTTTTTGTTTTCATTGACAAAACCTCCAGGACTAGATTCATGGTTTCTTAGCATATCCTCAGCTGACATATTCAGAATTTGTCAATAAAAAACAGATAATTGAAGTTCTTTTACTGTTGTTATAAGTTATTGTAATATTATGACTATTGACAAATCACGACTGTCTGGCAAGTCATCTCTACAGAATAGGTATCTCAGCTTCACCATTATGTGTCCTGTGTAACAATCCAGAAGAAATGAATGAAGACCACTTAAAGACCTGCGAAGCATTAAGATCAGAAGATACTACAGTTCTAAAGTATTGGAAAGCACGAATGCTAATGGCTTCATTGCCAGATGCAAGGCACTAGAAAACAACAACACTAGTATCCACTACCTATGGTGCCCTATGTTGTAAGAAAGAGTATTAAACACTACACAAAAGAAAAGAATGAGTTGATAAATTTTAATATAAATTTAATTCTTTTAATGAAAGCAGGTTTACAACTGCAGTTTGTATCAGCTAGATAGACATAGATTCTCTGACTCTCTTCCTCTTTTGATGAAGACAGTGCCAATAAGTTGGATTAAGTATTATATTCATTAAGTTCATTTAGGTGTCTCTGCAATGTAGTAATATCAAAATGCATAGCTAAAGGAAAGTATCTTTATTTAAAATAATTTATTAACTTCTTTAATAGGAATGTGTTTGGGTACCAATGTATATGTATGTGTGGGTGATGTGTATGAGTAAAAGGAAGTGAGGCAGAAAAAAACAAACAAAAGCAATAAAACTCGACAATTAAACAATTAAAACCAAGTTTAATAAGTTAAACAAAATGTTGAATGTTAAAACAGCAGATCAATATTAAATAAAATAAAAAGATATGCACTGCATACACATTGTTTTCTTTATTCACACTTCAACAAACTATTTCTACATAACTGTACTCTTCTTTCTACTTCTTGTAAATACAGATAAACTTTCATTACAAATTTATACATTTTGCAGTAAATATAAGAAAAATACAGCATATATGGTGTATCCATGTGTCCATTTCACAAAAGAATGGCCATACCCTGTGTAACATACCTTAGGTCCTATTTAGAAAAGTATTTTATATAAATTGTATGCTTTGATACTTTAATAATTTTTGTGGATTAGGATTTAGTGTATCTCTTATGGTTTACCAGTGATTTTAAAGTCATTCAGAATGAAGAGGACCTTAGAGGCCATTCCCTGAAAATTCAGATAAGTCTTCCATTTGTCATGCAAATTTCTGAAACAATGGTATTTTTATAGAAGTCCTTGGAGGCATTTTTGAGTAAATCAACATTTTCTGAATATTTTTCCATGTCTATTAGTTTGCGGAATGAGCTTTTCCATAAAAATCTTCGACTCACATACTTGGATCATCTCAGAAACCACTTAAGGAATTTCAATAAAACCCAAACATTCTGACGTACATGGGATTGCAAAACCCTTGTAATTTTATTTCACAAATTACTATTAAAAGATTGAAAATGATTTTCAAAGTCTCTGTGCTTGAATAAATACACTGATGTTATAAAAGAATATGCTTACAAAAAATGCATTGACTTTTAGTTCAGAATGCCATGGAAAAAATATTGCTTCTCAGAAAATAAATATTTACTATACTTCACTCAGTATAAAAACAAAAGCTGATTACACTTAATTGCAAGGAATTTAATACATAGATGGCCATGATGTAACTTTATAGCAAATAGATAACAGTTTAAAAAAACTCACATTACTTTCACAACTTACTCTTGTACAAAAACGCTTATTCTTTTATCTACTTCACATTAATAAAGATTGACATCTGTAAATCTGATTATAGCGTGTACTTTGTCATAGATGCAAGTAGAGTAGAAGAATACAGTAGGTCTAAGAGATGGTCAAATCTTTCTATAGGTGGTTCGCTATGTGAAGGCCTTGAAGTTACATTTTCTTTGCATGGCCAAGCAATAAAAACGAGAAGAATGACTTTGTAGCAAGTTTGATATTTTACCACTTTTGGTTTTATGCTGTTCAGAGGTAGAGACAAACCTTCACATCCTCCCCTATTTTAATTTCAGGTACTAGTCTTCTAGTATGTATTTCTGGTGAAATCTTGGGGTCAATTGTTTGTGTGGATTACAGTAGTCTAACAAAACACAAAACCAGTTCACCTCAAACTGCTTTATTGTCACCAAAATCGTTTGCGCAATGCAATCTTCTCTTTTGTACAGAGCATAAACACATCTCTTTAATGTTTTTTACGTCTTGGTTGCACTTGTGCTACTAGTGATCTCTCTGACGTACATAACGGTTTACCTCGCATGCGGAGGTGCACTTCAAGTCTGCACATAACTCCTATGTTCGCTCGTGAAGTGCTTCACTGCCGGTTCACACTGCCTGCCGACTCCTCATCACGGAATTTGGAACGTACCGCAGTTCTCTGCACTGCTCTAACGACTCACACAGCTCAACTGAGCAACTGACTTAACTGCGCCGACTCCCAAACACTAAGCCTCACTCGAAAATTACTAAAACTGTCACACTAAACTCTTTCCTACCAGACCTCGCATTAGCACTTATATAATCCACAGTGCACGGAAGATCGTTCCAGTAATAGTGCGTTCTCGAATTACATTCTGGAACAGTCTCAAACTTTATAATACACTTTATAATAACACTTGGCTTGTGACGTCAGCTAGTGACCGCCCCGGAAGGCCATACCTCTTCTGCACCCTCCAGCTAATATATGACAAGGGTAGAGCAGTTTCCGTACTCACGCAAGCTCAACTTCTTTACCGCATAGCCACGGTCGTGAATGTGGCAATATTACTTACTGTAAGCAACAATCGATTCTGTGCTATATTTCTTTAACCGCCACTTATCTAATACTGCAAATGTGTATGTAATGAAACAGTGTCAAATCCTCTACCTAATTTTATAGATATATGCACTTAAATATTAAAAGCAGAAGCATTATTAACAGTGAAGTATTCTTCATATTTAAGTTTGAATTTATGAGTCACTATGTTTACACTCAGTCTTCACTTGTTGTTGTATAATTGAAACGTTTTCAAGATCATTGGATCTCATCATCAGCTGTTTGGTGACTAAATGAACCTCCCTCTTCTTCCACTACTACGGAGCTCCGATCACTCTGCCATCTGGTGTTAGGGGCACTAAGTTTTAATACTTCATTTAATGCCGGGATTTCAAAATTTATAACTTTATCACGGTTTTTGTTTATGAATATTTTTTCCCAAATATCCAATTCTATGGGTGTACTTAAAGATTTTAACAGTTTAATGTTGTGGCCAATGTTGTGGTTTTCTGTCCAAAAATGGTGTGAAACTGCAGATTTTTCTGTTTGTTTCTAACAACAGATGGCAGAGTGATCGGTTGCTCCGTAGTAGTGGAAGAAGAGGGAGGTTCATTTAGTCACCAAACAGCTGATGATGAGATCGAATGATCTTGAAAACGTTTCAATTATACAACAACAAGTTAGTGAAGACTGAGTGTAAACATAGTGACTCATAAATTCAAACTTAAATATGCACTTAAGTTTGTCTTAATACTGCAACTTTTAATAAATTCATGTACGAAAGTTTTGTCACATTCTTTTTAACCCCTTAATTTACGTCCTCCTGTGTTAAGTCATATCGGACGATGGATGAAATGATGCTCAAATGAGCCCAGAGTCCAGGGTCCAAGTTACCCAACATTCATCTTTCAGGCTAAGGGAAAACCTTATCCCTGACCGATATTTGAACTCAGAACCTCTTGAACGTGAGGCAGATACGCTTCCAACGCCACAATGTTAAAGGTTTCAGCATTATGTGAAAGTCTTGCGATTTTTATGCTAACTGACGTTGGCAAACGCGAAGCTCTTATGCAGGGTAAGAGTCGAATCGGGTATTTTAGCTGCCAGTCACGAGCAACGAAGTAATTTTCCTACTCTTGCTTCGCAATGGTGGGCTAAATTGCCCGAGTTGGCTCTTTCCCTCCAAAACGGTCTCGCGTTCATCAATGTAATATTATTAAATAATTATGCAAGTAAAAGGAAGGTAAACAAACAAGTTTGACGAATTTGAGAGTTTGGAGGAGTACAGAAAAAAGAAACGTTGCCATTTAACAACAACAAAACTCACATCCTTTATTTTTAATCATAATAACGTTAGGGCATGTTGATATCTTACAGCTTTTCTAAAAAATATATCTTCAAAGAGTTACAACAGCGGGGCTACAGTCATTGTTTCGTATCTTATAGCCCATGTCCGCTGGAGAAACACCAGTTTTTTCAATGGTAAAAGAACTATCAACCTACCAACCAACCATTATACAAATGTATACATACTTATATACAACTCTTTTCTCTGTATAATATTAGAACAGGTTTCTTTTTTTGCCCCTTCTTTTTTTTTTTTTCCCCCCGCAACAGCTCGATTTTTCTGTTACATTTCACACATTTATGTGTAAGGTAGAGCACGACCACGTTAGATTCCATTACGAAAATATTACTTTGCAAGGTGCCTCAAATTTAACTTTAGAAAACTTTAATAAGTAGTACAAAAACAAAACGCTGGTACTTTTTTTTCAGTTACAGTAGGTGTACAGTAAATCCTGCTCTACGGTTATTGTATAAAGCTGAGAAAGCACTGGCATAGACTGTTGTATATGGTCCCTTCGCACGCGAAGCACTGCAAGCAATTAACTTCGTGAGTTTGGCATTTATAAGTGCTGTTTTGTATTACCAGGTCACTAATTTCAAGACTTAACGAAATATTATTTCGACAAAGAAAATTTATAGATAAAGATGCCAGATTTCTAACCATTAAGTGGTGTGCAGTGTTCATAAATGCAAAAAGGACATTTAAACACCAACTTTTGAACGTTTGGGGGCATTTTATTTGAATGAAAACTAATACGTTACCAAATACAGTAAAACCAGTATAGAAATGAATTTAAGGCATGGCTCCTATATGCATGAGAAGACGCTTACATCCGTGATAGTGGTATCCTAATTCCGTAAGATCAAAAGTATCAAATTAAATACATAAAACACAACTTTTTAACATTACATTGTGTTCTGTTACAATATTGTGATAGAGTTGGCATAAAATTGATGTAAAAGGCTTAATTGGGAACATCCATTCGACAAAATTACTGCATCACAAAATACAGGCAGAGAGGTAAAAAGCAGAAATAAAAATATGTACCTAAATCAATTATTAAATCGAATGCAGAAAGTTAAAGAAAAATAATGAGATATCATTGTTTTGAACAACAAAAAATATCAGTCTGTACATAAGGAACACGTAATCTACATCATTGCCATCAAGTCATAGATCCTCATATTTGTGGCACCACTGTAGGCAGAGATAACACTGTATCCACTTTGCCCCAGTGTGACTCCCCTATCATGTTCCTAATTCAAACTGCATAAGGAATACACTGAGATCTCATGAACATATGAAATTTTGCACTTTTTTATGTTTCTCACCCAGGGTAAGCTATTTGTGTAGTTGGAGATATGGGTAACAATAGAAGAATCATTACAGATGCTCCTGTAAAGATATTTTTAGAAGGTTGAAGATATTAACACATCATTGCATGTATATATTCTCGATCCTAAAATTCTTTGTATGCAATCGTGCCTTATTTGCAACAAATAATGTAATTCGCAGAATAAACACTAGACAAAAGTATAACATCCATTATCCCAGTGCTAAACTTTTCTTGCTTCCAGAAAGGTGTGCATTATGAAATTATCAAAAAATTTGGCGCACTTTCTAATGTTCTTAAAGAAAAAATTGATAATTTCGGTGCTTTTAAAAATGCTGAGAGTACCTTTGCTGAAAATCTTTTTAGTCTGTACAAGATTATCTGAATGACAAATTATCCTGATAATGCTTCCGTAGCTCTGTAAGTAGTATATAACTGTTCCAATGACAAATCATTACCAATAAATCTTTGATGCATGTTGATAGCTTATTTTCAATGTATATGTATTTAAGAAATAACAATGAATGGTATCCATTGCAGAAAAGGTTGAGACGTACTGGCATAAGCCAAGTGAAAGCTGATTTTAAAAGTGTTTGAATTTGTATCATTTATAATTATCCCTGCTTTGTTTTCCATAATGTTGTTCATATTGCCTGTATACTATAATATGTGTCTTATGTTAACTTTTCAAGTACATATATATGCTATTAAACTTTATATCTCTGGACATGTTCAATGTCCACAGCCTTTTCTGGCTACAAGTGAACCTACTGAACGCAAATCAATCTAATCTATATGCATTCTGCGATTTTCTGCGAGTGTTCTTCATTGAGGATGGTTCACACTCCGAAATGAACAGCAGTTGAGTTTCCTCTGAGGTCTGATTAACTTCATCTTGAGGTTTCCCAAAAATTGAACGAGGTGCTAGAGCCTCTAGTGGAATTGCATCTCGGTTAAAGGAATATATCCACGTCTTCTTGAAACCGGATTTAATTGTTTGAAGACGGAAGGATTTCTTAGTCTCTGAATAGTACATGAAAATCATATCCACTTGTGCTTTTCCATGGTTCTTTCTCACATGCCTGTCTAGTCCATTTTTACAGGAATATTTAGTGATTTTTAGTGGTTGTGTCGCATGCAGTGAAAAGGTAACCAAAATTATATTGTTATGTTGAAGCCAGTTTCAGAACTTCTTGAGTTAAATAAAACTCCATCAAAAGGACAGCTCTAGCAGGTGGTAATTTTGTGATTAGGTTTAGAAAAACATTCCCTTTTATCCAATCTTTTGGGTAGCTTCTACCATGCTATTCTAGCGAGCAGCACTTTCAATGTTGGGATATGATGCACACTTTTGAAGATTATTAGAAGAGATTCAGACTTTCTAGCAGCATTCCCAATGGCCGAACATTGTCGTTGTCACTTTTTCGGCATAAGCTATTGTCATTTTTTTTACCAACAGTTGTCACAATCTTTGATTCAGCCATGATAAACATCAATTATGTTTCATCAGTTCCACATATGATTAGAGGAAATCCTGAAATTGTGGTCATATAAAATAATCATAAAATCCATTTACCTCCTTCTCAGGCGATTTTCTTCTCAGAACTTAATCTTACCATTGCTCCACATTTTTTCCCCTAATTTATAACTCATTTTTTTATGTGGGGAATAGACAGACCAAACCCAATCTCCTACATTTTAATAATATATGATGTCATCTGCCGCTCAGTCTTCGAAGAAAGTTCAAAGATCCTGTCCACTGTTCCTATCTCACATTTCTGTAGTGTTAAAGTCCACATGGTCGGTAGCTTTTACCGCATTTTCTTTTAAGGTGGTCCTAGGAATTGCATAAAACTTTGAAGCTTTATAGAGCCTCAGTGTTCCTGTAAAACTTTCCTTACAACCAGTTCAGTCTTCATAGAACTTGTTAGATATTTAATAATTACTCTAAATTCTATCATATTTGCATCGTTCTTCCGAAAATACATTTAAAATGTTAACAAATATTAGGCCATGATATGATTTCTTGAACAGTATTTCCCGCAATTTTATCACCGTAATAACTAGTTAAGAGTAATACATTTAATTTATAAACATTTCACACTGTTTTGCCCATGCTGAAAACATCAGGTAAAGGAAACAACTGTGTTTGCATAAGAGAAGTGCAATAAGGTGTACTAATTTCCTACAAGTTTATCTACGTTAAAAACATGTATTATAAAGGTTATTTATTAATATTTACCTCTTTAGTACCGGTTCCAGTGCAGAGAAAATGATCGTTTCACCAACTTGCACTTAAGATAAATTTCGGGTATCTCTTGACGGCAACTCCTTCATCTTTGAACGCTGACGTATATAGAATTTGGATGGAAGGCAGACCTCTTCCTCCATCTATTGGATACTTCAGAACTTTTAACTCCTAAAACATGCGAAGTGTACTGTCGTGGCAGATAAAAGAACTTCGTAACGCGGTACTAAAGGCCTAACGAAATAAATACATCTTCTGATGGACCAGTATCTTTTTTGAGGGGAGGGGGGATGTTCTAACTGAAACTAAGCAGTTGGCATAAGATTGTGAATTGCACTGAAAATTTCTGAACTTGTGTTCTCCCACTTTCGTACTTAATTTTCCTATGACGTAGGCCCAAAAGTTTGTTCCTGTTTGGAAATAGTTAAAACCAATGCTATTAGGCCATGGACACCTACACTTTCTACATAGGAGGGATTGTCACGAACTTTACATGACAAACTGATACATGGTTCCCTTTGTTTGGCATATTCATAAATATTGAATTAAGCGTTGATAAATTCAGAAAATCGATTGGCTTAGTAACCGAATTACTTTAGCTGAGAGAGAGAGAGAGAGAGAGAGAGAGAGAGAGAGAGAGAGAGAGAGAGAGAGAGAGAGAGAGAGAGAGAGAGAGAGAGAGAGAGAGAGAGAGAGAGGTGGTAGCAAACTTCCTTTGGAGTATACTTTAGCCCATGTTAAGTGTTGTTCTCCATTAAAAGATAGCATAGTCTTATTTATAACATTTTATACACATTGATAACATTGATATTCAAGTTTATTTAAATACTTTTGTTATAGACTCCATTTCGTCTACTGTTTGGAGCCACTAGTCAAAATTTCATTTTCCACCATTCTCTAAAGAAATTTTAAAATTGATGTATGTTCCGGTAAAATTGATAAGTGATGTAATTACCAACGTGATCTAAATCCACAGCGTGATGAAACATGGGATAGTACCTACGCTGGACGCCAGAAAATTAACACAGTTAATAACCACTGTCACGTAATCCCAGAGGTTCTAGCATCTCTGACTCCTGATGCTTTCGTTGCAAGCACTAACGTCCTGTTTATGTGTTGTTTGCTTAATTTGTGAGACAGAAATAAATTAAACACAGCTTCTTTATACGTACAGGCTTATCCTATTACGGTTTCACTATTATAAGCACAGATAATCATTCAGAAATTATAACTCTATGTGTAATATCAGTGATAGACATTTCCCCAGTTCATTGTGTCATGCACTATAGATACAGAGCAAAGGAATAGCAATAATCGGTCTGCGTTGACATTCCATTCTCTTAGTTGATACAGAACAAATGAATAACTAAATCGATCTTATGTTGTCACTTTTACTCACCACAGCCCATTTTAACATTTGGTTCCTCGACATTAGATAGCACTGGGATAACTTAACAGTTTGTTCTAGCTATTTACATTAATTAGATACTCACGCGTATTTGTAATACACTCTCGTCATGTAGCCAAACCTCTCGTGACCGGCGATGTCCCTGAAAACGAGAAAGAAGAAAGTGTTTAATATTACAGTTAAACAGAACGCAGTGCACGTGACAGAATATCAGAAATCAATACTACCACAAAATACGTTGCTGTTAACCAAGGTGTAAACAATGCTATGATCATGGTCATGTTAGTCATCATCAGACACAGTTGCGGAGGAAAAAAAAAAAAACCTAAAAGCTGCCCAAAAATTTGCATTAATGATGAAATCGTAATCATGTTCATGTAATATCCATTACAGAGAATGAAAGAACATAATCAAAAGACTTGGACTGGTTGTATTGTGTTCTATTACCGAGCAGAATGGCTCAGGCGGTTTCGTCTTTGGCCCGCATTTTGGAGGTCCGGGTTCGCTTTCCGTGACCGACCTACCTGACACATAGTTTTTTCGGGGATTTCCGGGTCGCCAGTGAATGCTGGGTAGGTTAATTACATCCCCCGAATTTCCTGTCCCTCCATTGCATCTCCATTATCATTTCACTAGCTTGGAAGATGGCAATATAATTAAAGAATGCTTTCATATTCAAAGGAGAAGCAATTGGGGAGGGTCTTGGGCAGATAGGTAATGGTCATTCTTGGATAAATGCAGAGTATGGGCATAGAGGCTTCTGGAGAGAAGTTAAGATTAGAGGATATTGACAGACAAGACATTTTTGCCAGTACAAGGGACAAAAGCTCACTGAGGTTATATAGAGAAATAAAAACAATCTGGGGGAGGGAAGCATATATAGATATATGTAATAAGTTAGAGCGAGAAGGTTTTGCCTGGGCGAGAACAGGAGTGAGAAACTTGAAAGTTATAGGTCTCCATTGTGTGGAAAAGAGAATGCAGACTTCCATTGTATATTATATTGTAGTCAAAGACATGGAGAGAGCAGGTCTGGCTACGTAAATGGGACAATTTGGAGGGCGAAGTAGTAATCAGAAAAATTTTGTCAATAAAAGGGAAAAAGAATGGGAGAAATATAGGGAATTATATAGGGAATGTTAAAGAGAAATGGCTAAGAACAATTAAGAGACAAATGTAGATTAGGATAATTGAAATGGCCAAATGTGTAAAAAGGCGTGGAGGGCCTTCAGTAAACAAAAACCTAGGATTAGGTGTATGGGGACCAACTTATTATTCAATGACAAGCAGCATGATAGAATTTTCAGGATTTAGGAATATATGGTGTCTTCCAGGATGGATTTTATAATTGTAATCTGGATTTTATATTTCCATTTGAGGATGTAAAAGGAAAGATGAGAAATAAATTACAAATTATAATTTCACGTCATCTCTCATCTGGTGGTCTCTTTCAGGGTTGAGGCGCCGGCAGGTTTCTGAGCGTGCTTGGCAGAATGATATGCTCTGAGTGAACGACTTCCTCCTCCGGTAGGTCGGTTGTCGACTCCGAACCGGCTGCTGGGAGCACTTCCTTAGAGGGGAATGCCCGTTGTTCTGGCTTACCGAGGGAGATTTCCATCTAAGTAAAATGTATGGACCCTGCCCTCTGCGCTGTCCTTGGGACGGCCGCCCTCTGTCTTCTCTTGCCTCATCGTTCATCCCGGAGATGTCCCACTTGGAAGCATATGTACAATAGATCAAGACTGGTCACAGTGCCGAATACCCTCCGTAATAATCCTATTGTTTTTATTAAATAAATAGAACATGTTGTAATACTGTTTTTGTAACTGCAAGGATGACGCAGAGGAAACTTCCTGAAATTCGTATTACAGAGAGGATCCCAAACCGGGGTAGAGCACCGCATATAAGCCATTGTGTCCATTTGTCTCCCTAGGAGGAAGGGATAAGAGAAATGCTCAAGGGTGATCAGATCCGTCTGAGGTGCCCAAGTGTGGATGGGAATCCTAAGTATTCCGGACTGAACACATCCGACGACGTAAAAGCAGTCCACATGACCCGAGCACTGTGTCTCGTAAGGGAAGCTGTTCATAGAGATCGGATCCGTCAGCAATCCAGGGAAAATTTTTCACAAAACGCAACACTACCGCCCAGCCGCGACGTGTAGTAGGTGATGTTGAAGAAAGTCGTGGTAGAAAAGGAACCCCTAGAATTCCCCTATCGTCTTGGGAAAGTCTCCTGAGCCCGCCTCGATAGCGTAGATGGTAGCATATCTGCCTCACGTTCAAGAGGTCCCAGTTCGAATCTCGGTCAGGGTGAGTTACCTGGATACGGTTTTTTCCGGGGTATTCCCTTATCCTTACACATGAATGTCGGATAGCTCTAAGCTCCATGGACCCTGGACACATTTGAGCATCATTTCACCCAATTTATTCACCGTCTGATATGACTGAACGTTGAAGGACGTAAAATTACAAAAAAAAGCTTCCTGATTAGAGTGGGTGGCAGTCCGGGAGCAAACCAGAACCTCCCGAATGCGAATTTCACATGTTACTGGAGCATCTCACAGTTGGTGGCTGAACATACTTCATCGTCAAATGAGTGATACAGGCTTTTTATCCAGAGTCCAGAATATTATCCTTATTTAGATGAGTAGAGCCAGACTGAAAAATCCAATGCCATAGCTAGGATTTGAAACACGGATCTCCTGGTGTCCGTCCGGTTGCTCTAAATCACTGAGCTATTATGGCCAAAATGCCGACGTGACATTAAATTCTCCAACTGACCTCTATGTTTCCCGGGAAACCACTAGAGGTTTTAGGGAAACATACGAGTCATTTGGAGAACTTAATGTCATGTTGGCATGTTGGCCATAGTAGTTCAGTGGTTTAGAGAAACCGGGCGGACACCGGAAGATCCGTGGTTCAAATCCTAGCTATTGCATTGAATTTTTCAGTCTGGCTCTACTCATCCAAACCTTAGCCTACACACGCTAGTGTGGAAGGAATGATTTATTTCCATTATCCTTATTTTCATTTTTAATTTTTTAATGTGCACAGTATATAAAAGGATTGCTTACTTTTAATTTGGGATTCTTTTTCTCTCTTGTATGTACAGGTGTGAATATGTATTTATAGAGAGCGAAGGACTCGGGAGAAGATCAGTTGGCATTATGTAAAGCTATTAATTCTGTTATGGATCAGGTTCTTAATTAAGTCATTACTGGTAGCTTATTTATGATGCAATAGTTAAACACGAGATTCAATTTTGCAAGAAGGATGATTGTCTAAAGGCGTAGCAGGTTCAGAAATTCCGCGAGCAGAATAAAACTGATTTGAATATGCATGTCATGCATTATTTATAGGCAGGCGTCAATTATTTAGAGATAATTTATAGATTTTGAATATATCCTTGTTATGTATTTCGTATCTGTGGTGATCTCTTGTTTCCTTCTAACATGTGTAATGTTCACAACAGGATGAAGGCTGGCCCCGTAGCTCAATCGGTAGAGTACCTGGCTGCCGTGCTGTGGGTATCGGGTTCGATTCACGGCGATTGGGGAGGGGATTTTTCTCCGATCAAGATAATTCCTTATCTTCCCCAAAGTCTGGAAGTATGAATGAGAGTGTGAATGTGTGCGTGATCTAATGATTAAAACTCAACGAATACGGGTTGACACCTTCGATATGTTCCAAAGGAGAACGGCCGCCGATATTACAATTGGAGTTAAAGGCGGGGTGTAAATGGGGAAGAAAGAAACAAGATGAAGTAAAGAAAAATATACATAAAGAGGGCTATGGGAATAATTCTACTGGCATCTGTTGTTCTAGACATTCATGCAGAGTTTGAATCAGAGAGTAATTTGGTAATTGGGCCATAGAATTGAAGTATCCAAATTTTGGATTTATCTTCAAAACATTCTAACACTATATTTCCACTATAACTAGTTTGTATGTTTCTTAACTTGCACCTTGAAGAAGCCTGTTGTATGCAGCAATTCTGTTACACTCTTTATTACTTGTAGCACAGTTTTGGCTGGTTTTCCAGACTTCATAACTGCTGTGTATAACTTACACTGGGCAACAAAAAAGATAATTTTTTAATGTTTCGAGCACTTCATGAGGCAATTCCTACTAATTTTGGGTTGAGAAAAACAAATATGACAATGAAAAAAATTTTACTAGCTCTAGTTTCTATGATATACACAAGGTGGAAGTATTACATATTAACAGATTGAGAGAAAAGGATACATTTTAATTACATACATGCTTACAACAATGAAAGTGCATTTGATTTTTTTAACTGGTAATTACATGCTAAGAGTTCTAAATTGCTGGAAAAATACTTCGCATATAGTCGTGTCTGAAGAGAATCATGTGGTGGCCTATTGACTTTGTCGTCTTTTAGCTTGCCTCTTGTGATGGAGTTCCGCAGAATCCCTATACAAAGACCAACAGTAATCCGCTAGGATTACTTCATTCCAACGGCCCTGATATCTTTGTTCCATAACAGAAATGTCCTGATGGAATCTCTGCCCATGTTCATTACTAACAGCTCCACAACTAGGATAGCTCACCTCGGTAGCATGGTGATAGCATGTCTGCCTCACGTTCAAGAGGTCCCGAGTTCGAATCTCGGTCAGGGTGAGTTACCTGGATAAGGTTTTTCCGGGGTTTTCCCTTATCCTGAAAGATGAATGTTGGGTAACTCTAAGCTCCATGGACCCCGGGCTCATTTGAGCATCATTTCACCCATTCCATTCATCGTCCGATATGACTTATGGTTGGAGGACGTAAAAAAAAAGCACAACTAGGAGGGAAAAAGTCTAGGTGGGAATGGAGAAAATGGATCTTAAGGGACATGTTGCATCCAAGGTTACGTATCTTTGCAGGAGCACTGTCACCGAATGCTTGTAGTTGTCATCTCTTTTGTTGCCTAAAAATCCATGAGCAGCACCCTTGAAGGCTTCCCAAGCTTCCTTTTCTTTCCCCTCCAAAACTTGGTCAAATGCAGGATCCTTTGCACGTTCTGTTATTTGTGGTCCGACAAAAATGCCTTCCTTAACTTTTGTATCACTTAATTTCCAAAATTTCTCTCTTGATTGTGTTTTGCTATTTGACAGGTGTGCCAACTCCCCTAAAAATTCACCCAAATTTAAAATCTTCACTCTAAAGAATGAAATGTCACTTTATCTTCAAAACAAGAGCTAATCTATCATTTTTATGGCGATTTTTTAATTCAGCAGATGGAAATATATGTAAATTCACTATTTTTAAGCCCGAAACATTTTCATTATCCGTCCGCGGATATAACCATTGCAATTAATTTTGAGATATAAATGGAATAACTACAAAAATTATCCAATATTACATGAAAATACAACATGTTTACTAACTCTATTTTTCAGGAAATCAAAGTTCTTAATCCTGGAGTGTTAAAACTAAAGCCCTGATTTGTAAGCACAATCAAATGATGAAATAAGCAAGCAAATAAGCACCTAAAATAAGCAAATAAAAATAAAAATTTAATCATAAACGTATTGTTTAGTGGAATTTTATCTCACTCACGCTTGTTACAGTACACGAGAGAGATATCTTAGGATTTTTTGTTCCATTTATATCCCGCCTTTAACTGCAATGGTCGTTCTCCTTTGGAACCTATCAAAGGTGTTAACTCGCATTCGTTGTGTTTTAATCATTACATCACGCACACATTCTCACTCCCATTCATACTTCCAGACTGTGGGGAAGATGAGGAATTATCTTGGTCGGAGAAAAATCCCCAATCCCACAGCCGGGAATCCAACCCGGGACACTTTTGAGATTTTCTTTGGGAAGCTCCTGCGTTTTCCAGTGAAAAAAAAATATACTGTGAAAAGGATCTCTTAACGTCACATGACGTTACTGGATCATGCAAAAAGCATCACAATTCCTTTTGAATGAATTTCCCTCAGATATAGTACGTTTCTGTACTAGAAAGTTTTGTTGAAATTTTAGTGTCTGGTAAAAAGGATTTTTCATTGATACTGAGTTTCTCAAAGGCAGTTTTAGCAATACTGTGAAACTTTGAAGACAACGTTACTGAAATTTCATATATCAAAGAAAGTGAAATCTCCAAGGTATTATTTCGAGTTTCCAACTGTGTTATAATAGCAGGTATTTTGGAGAAGCGGTTATGGATGTACTCTATCTTATCTTGGATGCCACTATTACCAAAACATTCTTGTGCTGTGGCGATGTTGCTTGTATCTTCTGCATCTAAGGAATACAACACTGTTTTATTTCATTGAAATGTTCTGTGTAGTATGACACAGCCTTTAACCAAGAACCCGATCGAGTTAAAACTGACTGAGGAGGTAAAGACAAATTTGAAAGGACTTCATGACATTTTTTAACTTTAATCGACGACAGTACACTTTCTTTACGCTAGAGACAAGAAGATCAACGTTTTTATATCGCATCCTGACTCTTTCGACAAGACGATGATGGCTGGGAGTGAACATTTACTTTTAAATTAATATTATTTGGATAAAATAAGCTATTTTAATAAAAAAAGCATAAAATAAGCATGCAAACGCCGTATTTCAGCACAAAAGAAAGCATTTATAAGCCATTTGCTTAAAAATCGGGCTCCAGTTATAACTTTATACCAATAGTGACATTTTCTCCTTTTAACTTAAAATATCTACAGTTAAAAGCACCTCTTTTACCTTCAAATGTCTAAACAATTTACTGCACAACATAAATAATATGAATAGTGCTAAGTTACACTGACAAACTTGCTTTTATCTACCAACCTTCACACAAGTATAGGACTGCATTCAAAGGTTGACGTTATTTGTTTCAAGTGAAAATCATATAAGTTCATAAGATCTAACAAAATTTTAAAAAAAGTTATCTATTTCTACGCTTAATATTTCGTATTTTAAACATTTTCAATGTCTTTATGTGTGCATTTCAGTTTCAGGATTGCAAAACTCCCTATTTTTATCCGATTCTAGGTTGAATTGAATACCATCATGCCAGAAGATAAAGGGCTGCATTGGGCAGATAAATTTGAATTTTATCAGCGTCCATTGCACGTATTAAGAAGCTGAATAAGTTCTCCCTCTTAGACATACTTCTGAAATTATTTTTAAATCTTCAGTGAAATATTCCCTGTACATTGAAGCTGAGCTCATATTGTTTTTGTCCATAACGTCTAAAGATGAGTAACCGTAGGTTTAAACCTCGTGTGCCATATGACAGTTATAGAATTATTTCCAGAACTGTGTATCGATTGAAGCACCGTTCCCACAAAATGAACTGAACAGCACTTTTCCCCAGTAAGACCATAGAGTTCTTTGTTCAAGTTTGATCAAAAATTAATAAATTTTCCATAAATTTCCCTAAAAATAGTGGTTTAACTATGAAACCTGGGACTTAAGTACTTACAGCATAGTAAGTCGCCACAAAAAGGTACGTATCTCATTGTATATGAGAACCCCTAGTGGTTTATCGGGAAATATACGAGTCAGTTGGAGAATTTAATGTCATGTCGGCACATTCGCCACAGTAGCTCAGTGATTAAGAGCAACCGGAAGGAAACCGGGACATCTGTGGTTCAAATCCCGGCTATGGCATTGCATTTTTCTGTCTGGCTTTACCTATCCATTACAAAACAGCTTATATAGAGATACTGGCTACAGAATTCCATTCCTTAAGAGCACTCTATAGAAAATGCTAAATTCTATATTTGTCAACGAACTATAACACTTAGTGCGGTGGTAGAGCTGTTGCCTACCAAGAGGAAGACCAGGTTCGAATCCCAGTACCAATGTGGGGATTTCCTCCCGCTAGGAGGCATAGTCCAGGATACACTCATTCTTGTTAGGTATAAGGGGCCAATTGAGGAGCTACTTGATAAACAAGTAGCGCTCCTGGTTCATATAACGGCCGCGAGGATTCGGAGTCCTGAGCACGTCCACCGACAAGTACTGCACCCGATTCCTGATGCCTGTGGTGGGTGGAGGTGGGATACTCTACGGTCGGGCAGCAGACCTTAGCCCGAAAAGGGCTGCTGTGCCCATGAATTTAGTTACTATACACACATGCATATGTAATTAAGATAACAATTTTAAAGAAAAAATTGAATGTTTTTGTTCCATTCCCTTTAACTGTAATGGTCATATCGGCGGCCGTTCTCCTTTGGAACATATCGAAGGGCGTTAACTCGTATTCGTTGGGTTTTAATCATTAGATCACGCACACATTCATACTCATTCATACTTCCAGGCTCTGGGGAAGATGAGGAATCATCTTGATTGGAGAAAAATCACCACCCCCATCCGGGAACCGTAACCGGAACCCCTCGTACGGCAGGCAGGTACTCTACCGACTGGCCTACGTGGCCAGATATTGAACATTTTGTAGAGGGTCCTCCAAGATGAAAATTATGTTTAAAAATGGCAGCGGCGCCGTGGCCGAATAGTTAGATCGCTCGTCTCTTACCAAGGCAATTCGGATTCAATCCCAGGGGACTGCATGTGAAATTTGGTATACAAAGTGACGTTTGCGCGGGTTTTCTACTAGTTCTGTAATTTCACGTCATTCATTCCTTCAACTGTTCCATTATGACTTTCCTTTCATCGATTTCGCTCTTATTTTATATCATCGCCCCCCGCCTTTCTCATGCTCTCCTTACACCACGCAGTGATTTGTAAGTTCTCAGGATGTAGTCCTCCATACGAAGAGGGTAAGCAGAAAAAGAAGAATTTTTTGCCTGGCTCTACCCTTTCGTAGTGCACCCTACACACGGCTAGTGTGAAAGAACAATTAATTTCCATTAATTGTACCTAATAGTGGTCCGAACTATAAAGCCCGGGCCTTAAAGTACTTACAGGTAGTAAGTCGCCATTAAGGCAGTTGTCTCATGTGTTTATGAGAACTCCTAAGTGGTTTACCGGGAAAAACACGAGACTGTTGGAGAATGTTATGTCATGTTGGCACGTTGGCTATAGTAACTCAATGGTTTAGAGCGGCTGGACGGAAACCAGAAGATCCTGGTTATGACATTGAATTGTTCAGTCTGGCTCTTCCCTTGCGTCCTATACACGGCTAGTGTGAAAGAACAATTCATTTCCACAAAAAAGAAGAAATTTAAAGATTCCTTTTTGAAAACTTAAGCCCTATTATTATATATTATTTATATTCCTGGACACGTTATACACATTTGTTGAATCATTATTATCAACGGTTACTGTATCCTTCTTTCTGTTCTCACTTTAAGATTGAGAGGGTATTCACTATTCAGTTTCTCTGCAAATGGGGACGCGCTACTGATTATTGACATACACTGACTCTCATAAATAATCCGACAGACTTTGCATTTCATTATGGAGTGCTCTATGAAAAAGGTTAGATTATGCGTATTAATCTCAAAGTACTCCTTTTGTTAAGCAAAAATCATTTGCTATGAATATCCATTTTAGAGATTGAAAATATGGCTAGACTTAAGAGCTTCCGCATTCAACCTTGTTTACATCATGAGTTTACGACACAAAAAGAATCGGACAGCACAAATGAAATGCAATACAGACGAGAAGGTGAAGTCTGTCCAGTAGACAAAACAACATCGTAGAAGTACGTCAACTATGCACCAAGAAGGCAAGAGCATAGTATGGGGCCCAGATGTGAGCAGAGTACCTTTGAACAGAGACAGTGATCTATCACTATGAAAAGAACAAAACATACCGATAAATAGCAGAGATTGTGAATCTTAGCAAAAGTATAGTTAGTGACATAATTTACCGGTATAAGTATGAAGACAATTGAATCTCGAGCAAAGCCAGGGTGACTAAAACTTCTTACCGATAGACAGGAGTCTTATATTATGCGGAAAGTAAAACTGAATCCGCGTATAAGTGCTCCGGCGATTTGTGCTGTGATTCAGGAAAAACTGGGATTGACAGTTAGCCCTGAAACGGTCAGAAGGGCCATGCGAAAACAAGATTTTAATGGTCGCGTAGCCAGAAAAAAGCCATACATATCCAGCAAGAATAAAAGGAAGCGATTACAATTTTCCAAAGACTTTGTTAACAAGACAACCGATTGGTGGGACCAAGTTATTTTTTTGCGACGAAAGCAAATACAACCTTGCTGGTTCCGATGGCGGGGTGGTTGTGTGGAGAAAACCAAACACGGAGCTGGAAGAGCGCCATTTACCAGGCTTACTCCTTAAGCTCTACCGCATCGGTCTTCCTAATTACTTATCACATCTAATCCACAGCTACGAACGCAGCTTTTCAGTACGCATTGGTGGAAAGCTTTCATTCCCACGTAATATTACCGCAGGTGTCCCACAGGGTTCTATCTTGACCCCGACTCTATTTAATATATACATTTCTGATATTCCTGACTTAGCTCCAACTTCTTTAGCTCTTTATGCTGATGACACAGTACTATATTATTCTCATGTTAATCTCCAGCACGCACAAGTAGTACAGCTCTCTTTAGATCGCCTAACTCATTGGTTCAGCACTTGGCGGATACCATTGAACCCCCAGAAAACCGAAGCTAAAATCTTCACTCTTCGCCGATATACTCCCCTTACTCCATTGTGTCTCTACAGGAACAATGTCCCTTGGCTCCCCACTACAACTCCCGTTAAATACCTTGGAGTGCTTTTGGACACTCGACTGACCTGGCGTGCTCATATCGATTGTCTTATATCACTGGCCTCCGGGCAACTTTCAAAACTCTCACCTCTGTTGCATCGCCGTACCAGTCTCGGCCTAGAGTCTTCATTGTTACTCTACAAATCACTCGTTCGTCCGCTTATTACATATGCCTGCCAAGTGTGGGGGCCACACACACATGTCATCTGCGTCGTCTTCAGGTTATACAGAATCGCTTCATGCGCATCGCTACCAACGCTCCATGGTTCATCCGTAATCAGCAGCTCCATCACGAACTAGGACTGTGACCTCTTCACGACTACATTCGTAGGATCGCTCGTCGTTTCTTTTCCACGCTGCAAGGAGTTCCAGGAGCTGTGCATTATAATATCGGCGTCCACACGCGCCAGCCCTCACGCTTGAAGAGGAGACTACCACAGGACCTGCTTCTAAGTGATGCATCTGATTCGAGTGATTCTAGTGCTTGATGTCTGTCTTACATTTTCAATATTGACATAATTTCTCAGAGAGTATTATTGGAGTTCTAACTTAATGTAGTTAGGGGGCGGCCTGTTAGCCTACCCCTGAACGTTATTGTTCTTTAATGTATTGTACTGTTACCTTCTTTTCACTCTGATCTGTAAAGCATTGTACTGCTGACTGATCAATAAAATTAATAATAAAAAATTTTTACAAGGCACAATCAAACACGGCGGAGGGAGTGTAATGGTATGGGGCTGTATTTCCTCTACGGGAATGGGAAAGCTGGTGTTCATAGACACAACCATGAACAAGGAAGTCTATCTTAGACTATTACAGCAAAATTTAAAATAAAGTGTAGAAATTACGGGTATTATGGAGAGCTTCTCATTTTATCAGGATAATGATCCGAAGCATACGTCCCACATTGAGCAGCTATGGTTACTTTACAAATGCCATGTACTGCATCCACCCTCTCAGTCCCCGGATCTTAATCCCACAGAAGCGGTACCGGATAAACTGGAGAAGGCCGTGCGGAAGACCCCATCATCTCCAAGCAGTACTTGAAGGAGAGGTTGCAAGAGGAATGTAGCAAACTTTCTACAGCCTACCTGAAAAGCCTGGTTCACATCTTGCCGAATAGGTTGCGAGAAGTAGTGAAAAGAATAGGGAGAGTCACAAAGTACTAAGCCATGTTTTGTATCACACTCAAGTTATGTCCGATTACTTTTGAGAGCCAAAAAATGCCACATTTCTTTTTAATTTTTAAAAAAGCACGCAATTTTATAATTTTCATGTGAAATAACATTTATTTTCTTATTAGAATAAACTACGTAACTGTTGATTATTATTAATTTCAATAAAATAGCACATTTAACCTGATTTTCACTTTCAAAACCTAGTACCTACTCTGGTTTGTCGGATTATTTATGGGAGTCTCTGTATGGGAAGCTAAAAGAAATTACATTATGACCTCTATCTCGCTTCAGCTAGTACTGACAAAAGCAACTACAGTTGCTATTTACAGAGTAGAGTCACGGAGTAACTCCCATGTTCGAGAACAATCTAACTCTGTGCATCGCTTTGAATAATACAGCTCGCCTAGGCTTAGTCTCCGAATGTCACGTGAGCAGCATTTAGAAATGCGAATGGAAACATACCTAGGTCCACATCTTGATGTGGCGAAACAAGATTCATTCCAATAAATCAACAATCCTAGCGAACTAGGTTAAACCCACATGATATAACTAAGGTCGACTCACAACAAACAGGAAATCAGAATGGCAATTTGGTTCTTAAACCGGGAACAGAAATCGCAATCATTCTCGATAACTTGTGTATTGCAAGTGGATAGTGTGCATTTGTTTGTAACTCACTAGCAGCACTTTTTCATCTGCTTGTAATTCAGACAGCAAAATGCAGGTTAAACAACTTCGAAATTAGGTGCAATAAATATTTTCTATTTCGGAATCTGTTTCCGACGGTGGCATATTAAAACGTTGGATTGGATTGAATTACGTAACGAGGGAACTCGGCACTATGACGTCTTGATCTATTGTACCTATGTCTATGGGGGCATCCTCGAGAGGAAGGACGAGGCGAAGGAGACAGAGGGTGGGCGTTCCAAGGAGTCACGACAGTTCAGAGGGAAGGGTTCCTACAACTGACTAGTTGCAAACTCACCCCACAGGCTAGCACAACCGGTATTCCATCTGCTATGGTCCGGAAACGGCCCGGAGACCGAAACCGTCCTACCGAAGAAGGAATGTTTACCAGGATCATATAATTCTGCGATGCAGCGCCGAGACTCCCGCCGATACTTCCATCCTCAAAGAGACCACCAGATGACATATTGTTACCCTGGCGGCAGACTCGCGAAGCCGATGAATAAATGATGGCCGGTGGAGATTCGGGAAACTTCGGGGCCGATCGTTACCGGAAGTGACAGACAGTTGAGCGAAGTGTTTGAAAAAATAAATAGTTTTAGGTTATCTAGCAAATTGAATTTTTGAAGAGTGTATTTGCTACGAGAATAAAGTACAGTTTTTGTGTTTGTAACCTCGACCTTTATTTCACGAACCCACAAAGTCACAATATGTAAAATGATAATGGAGATGAAATTGAGGGACAGGAAATTCAGGGGGTGTAATTAACCTACCCAGCATTCGCCTGACCTGGGAAAACCCCCAAAAAATCCATGGGTCAGGTGGGCCGGCCACGGAAATTGAACTCGGATCTCCCAAATGAGGGTGGCAGACAAAATCGCCTGAACAAACCCACTCGATTACTAAAACGTTTGTGATAAATGACACAGTTAAATGTTTGTAGTTCTCTTTTAGTTTATTTCGGTTTTGTTTTCCAAACCTGCGATTAAAGAGAATTCTAGCAAGTTATACACGGGTATTCAAAATTTAGTGGCAACACTGCTTGCATTTGACGATATCAGCAGTAAATCATGTAAGCTGATAACAATGAAAAATAAGAGCACCTAATGTTTGCTTACCTGGAGATTGTAGACAATAGTTTAATTTAATAAGACATTTTTAGTAAGTTTAATTGCAGGCTGTTAGTGCTCTAAATATGTTTAGTAAATACGAACAAAGATTCTTCATTAAAATTCAGGTTGCAAGAGGTATCAATGCTCGACAATGCCATACAGAGTGATTAGAAGCGTGTGGTAGACAGACTTTACCATATCGTACTGTGGCTAAGTGGGTGAATGCATTTCGTAGAGGAAGAGAAGACGTACCCATTGTGTTACATGATACTGCTCGCTCACATACATCCGCCCCTGTTTATCATCTACTTCACAGATCGAACTAGGAAATTCTGGAGCATCCTCCATACTCTCCAGATATGAGCCCATGTGATTTCGACCTTCTTGCGAAAATGAAATTACCACTTATAGGAGTTCACTTTAGAATCAGACAGGCAACTATAGCAGCAGTAGAGCAGTCTGTTCAAATATTAGGACAGGATGCTATGGATGGCATCCGTAGGCTCACTGATGTGTGGAGGCGAGTTCAAGTTGGAAATTACTTCTAAGCACTGCAATAAATGTTTTATGCTCCAAAAATGTTTTATTTATTGTTAATTCAAATGTTGCCACTAATTATTAAATGACCCAAGTGTATAGTTCACGAGCAATTTATATTACCAGGAGAGTTACAACATGAATATAGAGTGCCTCTAAGTAGGGACTCTCAATGAATGAATTGATCCCTTCAGGAATCAAAAGTTGACCAAGTATCCTTTCGGACTCCCGGTGAACCGCTCATATTTAAATACTCGTATTTTAAGTTTGTCCTTCCTGTTCTGATTTCCTTTCCAGTTTATCATGAATCATCACGTACAATGACATAGAAGTGCTTAGTACAGTGCGATCCATATAAACCTGAACCATTTCAATAGGCCATAACTTTTAAACCAATAATAGGACACGCGTGCAACTTTGGTAGAATATAATAAACAATTGGGAGATTACATTACACTATTTATATCTCAGAGAAAATGTTGGAAGTGTCCTCCACCAGCATGTTTGCACTCGTCTCACCATATTCTCTGAAGTTTTATGGAGAGTATCCTCGCTGATGTTACTTATTTTAGTTCGAATGGATTCCTTGAGAATATAAATTGTCCGTGGCCTATTCTTGTACACTTTATTTTTTAGATACCCCCACAAGAAAAAATCCGGTTAGGTTAGGTCAGAGGATCTGAGGGTATTGGGATTGGGATTTCATTACGGAGGGGATTTGGTACGTAGGTCAACATGCTGGGCCCATTGTTCCTATGCTCTCAAGTGGGAGCACTCCCGGGAGGAAGGATGAGGGGAATGAGACAGAGGGCGGCCGACCCAAGGAGTCACGACAGTACAGTTCACTTGGATAGAGACTTCCCCCGACAGGCCAGGACAACGCACTCGCTCCCCCACAGCGGAGCGGCAACGAGCACAGCAGCCGAGCCCTAATGGTTCCAAGGCAGGCGATCCGGGCCCCAAAAGTCCCTAGCTGGCGGTGCCGAAATGGTCCCAGCAGAGGAGCAGAGGCCAACAACCGAGCTACCGAAGGAGGAAGCAGTTTTCCTCAGATCAACCTGTCATGCACCGCCGAGAGACCCGCCGACACTTCTACCCTGAAAGAGACCACCAGATGAGAGATGATATTGTGACTTTGTGGGTTCGTGAAATAAAAAAAGTTCAATTACACCACTCAAAAATGTTCTTTATTTCCATCTTATTCCAATGTCACAATTACAATTTCGTAATGTACACAATTACAACTAAGCCAGTTCGTCTTTCCACGTACACTCGGCGCGCCTTACACTACTGCTCGCCACGACTCACTCAACACAACTCCTGTCGCCTCTCTCGTATTGATCGGCGGCCCGAAGTTTCTCGAGATTTCCTTTTATGGAGGGGGAAAACATTCTCGAAGCTTCGCCCTCCTTCGGGCAGCAGGAGGAGGGGGAAACGAAGACTCAGCTACCCCTGCGGTCTCCCCTCCCTCCACTGGTCTTCATTTATTGATCGGCATCGTGAGTTTGCCGCTTGGGTAACACTATGAAATGATAATGGAGATGAAATGGAGGGACAGGAAATTCGGGGGATGTAATTAACCTACCCAGCATACGCCTAGCGACCCCAGAAAACCCCCGAAAAAACCATAGGTCAGGTAGGTCGGCCACGGGAATCGAGCCCGGGCTTGCCGAATGCGTGCCACAGACGAAAGCGCCTGAGCCATCCCGCTCGGTAGGGGATCTGGGGGGCCACAGAAGGTGTGCTAGATCGCCAGGCGGCCCCACCGAGGTCATATCGGTAGCCTTCCCCTTTGGTGTTGGCGCGCGTAAGTGGCGCATCCACTTCCATCCCGTCTTGTGTCCTTGGACCAGATGGAGAGGCTTGTTTGTCACCCAGGTCTTGCCCTATGGAAAGCCCCACGGAGGTGCCGGGTGGCCTTTCGGGACAGCTCGGCTAACTCCCTGGTTTTAAGAGGCCCGGTCTTGGTCCTACGGGTCCAGGACTAATAGGAGTAGACCCTCTGGACTCAACTGCCATTAGATGTATGGCACGTTGCTCCATCTTGCTGGAAATAACCTCTCAATTCGATATCATCTCCTTAAAAATTCAGAAAATATGGTGAGACGAGTGCAAACATGTATAGATACTGGTGGATGACACTTCCAACATTTTCTCTGAGATGTAAGTAGTGTAATGTAATCTCGCAAAGTTGCACGTGTGTCCTATTATTGGTTCAAAAATAATGACGTACTGAAATGGTTCAGGTTTATATGGATCACACTTTACTTATTTTTATAACCATAGGCTTATGCTGGATGACTGAATGGCACTTGTTTCACCGAAGGAGGTGAGTTGAATATGGTGCGACTGCAATCCGAACGTATATAGCCAATGTTATCTTCAACATTTCCAAATAAATACCAAAGTCGGAGTTTCCAGACAGTATTACGTAGGAGTATTCGTGCTTTGTTTGGTAGTAAACAAAATTATGACCACTGTTCATCGTTAGAAGTATCCGTTAGCACTTTCATAAGACATGCCACTGGATCAGGTCAAAATGTGCCTGACACACTTTCATGCTTGTTTCCCATATGTGCAGCACGAGATGCTATTTCTAGTTCTTCCAAATATTGCCTCATATTCTTTTCCCAATCGATGGGCGAGTAGTTCTGTTTCACTTTCACAGTTATATATCGGGGTTAATGTCTATTAGACGTCCTCGACCTAGGATTTTATCAATTTAGTAATTGATCTCATTTTCATCTAAAGGAATTTATGGATTGCATCTCGAAAATCCTCAAACAGAAGTACATTCTGCTGCAAAATCTATTGTTATGTTTCAATAACATACCTAAAACAATCAAACCCTTAAGTACGGTTATTCGAAAGGTATGATTAACTAGTCTCATAGTTAATGTCGATCTTTCGTTTTGGTGTTTTGGAAAATGTATTGGGTTTCTTTGGTTGGCAGTGCTATTTATATGATGCCATAACTAGTGTTACGTACATTCCGAGCATGTATCAGTCTTCAGTTGTTAATAAAGAATCACGAAATGGAAATAACGAAGTTTGAGCTTAAGAGTCCTTCTATACCACTACTGAGCCCGCCTCGGTAGCGTAGATGGTAGCATGTCTGCCTCACGTTCAAGAGGTCCCCAGTTCTAATCTCGGTCAGGGTGAGTTACCTGGATAAGGTTTTTCCGGGGTTTTCCCTTATCCTTCAAGATGAATGTCGGGTAACTCTAAGCTCCATGGACCCTGGACTCATTTTAGCATCATTTCACCCAATTCATTCACCGTCCGATATAACTTAACGTTGGGGCGGACGTAAATTTAAAAAAAAAAAACACTACTGAAAACAAGATTATAAAGTCACTGCCACGTTAGTGAGCGTTTGACACAACGGTGGTTCCAACGTGTCAACAATGGAGACGAAAACACTAAAGATTGACTACGTTCTGGAAGACCTAAAGTAAGAAATATTGAGGATACATACCCAGTTTTGCCAGAAAATCTGCAAAAAATAGTACCCTTAGGCTTTCAGAAGTACTTGGTGTATCAAAAGACATTAAGGCACTTGGAAAATGATACGGAAGCTGTAGTTCACTTCGTGAACTGACACCTTAACAGGCTGAACGCATAGGAGATATATCTCGTCAGCTTATTTGTAATCCCATGAATGATAGATTTGTCAGGAGAATTTTCACTTCTTCTTCTTCTTCTTCTTCTTCTTCTTCTTCTTCTTCTTCTTCTTCTTCTTCTTCTTCTTCTTCTTCTTCTTCTTCTTCTTCTTCTCTTCTTCTTCTTCTTCTTCTTCTTCTTCTTCTTCTTCTTCTTCTTCTTCTTCTTCTTCTTCTTCTTCTTCTTCTTCTTCTTCTTCTTCTTCTTCTTCTTCTTCTTCTTCTTCTTCTTCTTCTTCTTCTTCTTCTTCTTCTTCTTCTTCTTCTTCTTCTTCTTCTTCTTCTTCTTCTTCTTCTTCTTCTTCTTCTTCTTCTTCTTCTTCTTCTTCTTCTTCTTCTTCTTCTCTTCTTCTTCTTCTTCTTCTTCTTCTTCTTCTTCTTCTTCTTCTTCTTCTTCTTCTTCTTCTTCTTCTTCTTCTTCTTCTCTTCCTTCTTCTTCTTCTTCTTCTTCTTCATTCTTCTTCTTCTTCTTCTTCTTCTTTCTTCTTCTTCTTCTTCTTCTTCTTCTTCTTCTTCTTCTTCTTCTTCTTCTTCTTCTTCTTCTTCTTCTTCTTCTTCTTCTTCTTCTTCTTCTTCCTTCTTCTTCTTCTTCTTCTTCTTCTTCTTCTTCTTCTTCTTCTTCTTCTTCTTCTTCTTCTTCTTCTTCTTCTTCTTCTTCTTCTTCTTCTTCTTCTTCTTCTTCTTCTTCTTCTTCTTCTTCTTCTTCTTCTTCTTCTTCTTCTTCTTCTTCTTCTTCTTCTTCTTCTTCTTCTTCTTCTTCTTCTTCTTCTTCTTCTTCTTCTTCTTCTTCTTCTTCTTCTTCTTCTTCTTCTTCACTCCAAGGGCTAGGCAATGCTGCCTCTTCCGGCTTAAAAACATGTCTGACCATCGTTTTCGTGGTCTTCCCGGATGTCTCTTTCCTTTAGGTTTATAGTTTATAACTCTTCTTGGCATCCTATCTCTCGGCATTCTCTCAATATGCTCTCTCCATTCATTTATATAATTTATTATTTTTTCTCCTAAAGAACTTATTTCTAAATCTTCTCTTATTTTTTCATTTGGGATTTTATCTAAAAGAGTACATCCCTTTACTGCTCTTAAAAATCTCATTTCGGCAGCCTGTATCTTGTTTTTGTCTGCTTTTGTTAATGTCCATGTTTCAGAACCAAAAAGGAAAAGCAGGCACAGCCATTACTTCATCAAATTTCATCCGTATTTCTTTTCTGGTTTTAGTTTTTAGGCTTCTATTTATTATGCCGCATATTTGTTGAAACATTAGTAATTTATTTTTAAAATCATTTTCCTATTTATAACTGACATATGTTCCCAAATATTTAAAACCCGTAACTTGCTCTAAGATAATATCATCAATTACTATTTTGGTCCTAATAGTGTCTTTACCTCGAAACGCCATTGTTTTGTTTTATTTGTGGAAATTTTGAAATTATAATTCTTACGTTACTTCTGTAAAATATATACTACTCTTTGCAGCTCGTCTTCAGTTATACTTATAATTATTTAATCATCCGCAAATAGCATCGTCTTAAGAATAAAATTTGGTGCAAGATGAATGCCTCCGTTAATCTTAAACATCCACTATCTTATCAGATCATCTATATAAATTATGAATAATTATCCACTTGCTATAGATTTCATTTCCAATATGTATGCTGATTGTTGTATCCTTTATATATATATATATATATATATATATATATATATATTAGAACTTAAATGAGATGTTTAGGGTAGCCCCTTCGAGTCATGATTTCACCACAATTTCACTTGTGGTGAAAAATAGGTAGGGCAAAGGCACTATATTTCGGATAGGTACCTAATTTCGGATGGTAGATTTTCTGCTCCATGAGCTACTGCATTCCCTAGGAAGTCATGTGAGCAAGTAGGAGGAAGTACCAGGTGAACACAGTGAACCTCTAGCCATTATGCAGTTATTTGCGGTGAAGTAGCATTCGTAAGTTGTTTTGTTCACGACCAGAGTGCATTTTTACGTCCTCCAACGTTAAGTCATATCGGACGGTGAATGAAGTGGGTGAAATGATGCTCAAATGTTGGAGCCTAGGGCTACCCGACATTCGTCTTTAAGGATAAGGGAAAACCTCGGAAAAATCTTGCACAGGTAAGCTCCCTGACCGAGATTCGAGCTCGGGACCTCTTGGATGTGAGGCAGACACGCTACTATCTACACTACCGAGGCGGGCATCAGAGTGTTTGAAGACCACTTTTCAGAGCGATTTCTTGAGCTTAAGGTAAGATCCTAAATCACGTAATTACTGCCTGTAATATGTTAGTATATGATAGTTCCTTATATGCATTAACATTTGAAATTACTTATATCTTGTTTAATCAAAGCCGTTATTCATCCAATATGGCGGAATTCTTAATTTCGGATACCACAGGCATCCGAAATTAGGAATGAACAATATTTCACCGATCTAAAAGACCTTTTGTTCATCAGATGGCACCAGGGCGCAGAAGGAGGTGGTCAGAAGAAGCAATGAGAGAAGTAATAAAGGCCGTCAAGGAGAAGAAAATAGGATTTTTAAAAGCTTCCCAGCGTTTCCTGGGTCGTCCTCTGTCTCTTCTTACTTTTGGATTATAGTTTAATACTGCATTTGGATATCTTCCATCCTCCATTCTTAATATATGTTTATGCCATTGTTGCCTTCGTTCTGATATTTTGTCATGGATTGGTTCGATTTCTAATTCCTTTCTAATATCCTCATTTCTTATTTTGTCCAATATTGTACAACCTTTAATACTTCTTAAAAGTTTCATTTCTGCAGTCTATATTTTATTTAAATCCTTTTGTGTTGGCACCCAGGTTTCGCTTCCATATAGTAAAGTTGGAATAGTCCTTACCTTATACATTTTCATTTTTGTATCCTTTCTCACTCTGTTTTTAAAAGTTCTTTGGATTGTCCACATATTGCTCGGAATTTGTTTACTTTTTCTTCTATATCAGCATTGTTTCTAAAACTTATGTTACATCCTAAATATTTAAAACTCGACATTTTTTCTAAAATATCATTTCCTAAAACAATTTTTGATCTTACATTATCATTTCCTTTAAAAGCCATAATTTTTGTTTTTTCTTCTGATATTTTAAAATTATACTTTTGTACTATATTATTTAGAATATACATTGATTTTTGCAGTTGATTTTCATTCCGATGAATCAATATTTGGTCATCCACAAACAGGAGGGTATTAATATAAATATTTTCTTTTATTTTGATTCCTGGGACATCGAATTAGTCGCGTCAAAACCAGAGATTGGTACCATCGTGAGATAATAAACAATGGCTCAAAGACCATAGAATCTAATGCTCCATACTTTGAAAATTAGTTAATTGCTTATCAGAACACATTTCAAATAATTGTTTTTCTTAAAACACAATACTTATGAGACAGTACCTGTATTTAAATAGGTGACTCACGGTTACAGATTGTAGTTTTCGCAAGTGTATATACTGTAAAATGCCCATAAAGGCTTTTGCTCCTGTATTATCGTTCTTCGTGACCTTAAACCGTGTTTAGTGTGTTTTGAAAATGCGATAAAATACAGCAAAATTCTGGAAGATATCTCAGTAATTACGACTTTATTTTAATGGAGGTAGAACAGGGATTACACAACAAAATTTTGCCTGCTCTCTGGTTTCACTCGACTTGAATGGTTTAAGTTAATATTATGTATTATATTATTATAATGGTTTTGGGTCAGAATTTATATTTTTCCTGAGTTCTCAATTCCAGTCCTTTCTGCATTGCTTTAACTTATATTAATTTTTAAAATGCAGGAGTTACTTTTTGTATTTTTTATCGCTATTAACCCTCTACAAATAATTTTTATTTTACATTAGCTTTATATCAAAAGATATTGGTTATATACTTTTCTTCAAAATGCTAAACTGAGAAGTATAAATACTAAATGTAGATGATAGGAGGATATTATGGAATAACATTTAGATTTCTAAAAATAACTCATTTTTATTTAAAACTCGCCAAATCATCATGAGCACATACTATAACTAATTGTGATGGGCCAGCCTCGGTAGCGTAGATGGTAGCGTGTCGTCCTCACTTTCAACAGGTCCCAAGTTCGAATCTCGGTCAGGGTGAGTTACCTGGATAGGGCGCTATGGGCCCCGGGCTCATTTGAACACAATTTCACCCATTCCATTCATCGTCCTGTATGACTTAAGGTTGGAGGACGTAAAATTAAAAAAATGTGATGAACGTCAGTTTTGTTGTTATAAAGCCAATGTATTTAGAAAAATGTTACAAATAGAGGTTAGTATGAAACGAGCATCTATTGTGGAATAGGTGGTTTATAATTAAAAAATTAGTTTGATTTCATAAAACATGAAATATGATTGGTTTGAAATCGATAAAACGTCTATAAACAAATATTTATTGGCCTAGACCATAGACCAAGTCTAGAACAACAGAAAATGTAGCTTTTGTTTTGCATTTCAATGAATTTAGCTTTTTTTTAAATTACTTTGGAATTAAATTAAGCTATATTTCTAATTATATAACTAACAATGATTGTTTGGGTACTAATATTTTACTCAAACTCATTTTAACTTTATTTCTATACAGTATATTTTGTGCGCTTATATGGAATATTATACTTTTATGTCTGATATTATGAAATACCTGGTTTTCCATTACACCCGATTTGGCATCTTGGACAATCGATCTTCAAATTAGTGAACAAAACACTGCCAGCTAAAAAACGACCACAATATAACCACGATTCTTTTAGTGTACCTTAGTTTTAACATGATGTTCAAGTCACGTTCATACTAATGGCTTAAAATTCTTGAAAATTTGCTTGCAAAAGGTTTTGAAAATCACAAATCAGACTTTATTGTATAGCTAGTGAAACAAGCTGTCAACCCTCACTGCATGCATCATGGGAGTATTTCTTGACTACTTCGTGGCACTGCCACATGAAAACAGCAGCAAATAGAGCCGAAATCTTGGTATTCCATATTGTCCGATTATTCCACAATGCCATCCTGTCCTCTATAAAACAAAATGCTACATTTTTTATTTCAGAATGTCGAAAGTAACCTTCCCTAGGATTACTTATTATTATTATTATTATTATTATTATTATTATTATTATTATTATTATTATTATTATTATTATTATTATTATTATTATTATTATTATTATTATTATTATTATTATTATTATTATTATTATTATTATTATTATTATTATTATTATTATTATTATTATTATTATTATTATTATTATTATTATTATTATTATTATTTTGTAATTTACGTCATTTAACTCTTTTAAGTCATATTGGACGATGAATGGAATGGGTGATATGATGCTCAAATGAGCCCAGGTTCCATAGAGCTTAGAGTTACTCGACATTCGTCTTTCAGGATATGGGAAAACCCCGGAAGAAATCTTATCCGGGTAACTCACCCTGACCGGGATTCGAACTCGGGACCTCTTACACGTGAGGCAGACGCACTGCCATCTACGCTACCAAGGCGGGCTAAATTAGGCTATATTTTTATTTATTTGACTAATAATAATTGTTTAGGCACTAATATTACTCAAAACTCATTTTTAACGTTATTTCTATTCAATATATTTTGTACGGTTATATGGTATATTATACCTTTATGTCGGGTATTATGAACTACTTGGTATTCCATAACAACCCACACGACATCTTGGATAATGGATCTTTAAAGTAATGCACAAAACTCTGCCAGCTAAAAATCGACCACCATGTAACAAACTACGATTATTTTAGTGTACCTTACGCTAAAGATAAATATTCAAGTAACCTGGATACTAGTGGGTTAAAATGCTTCAAAATTTGCCTTCAAAAACTTTTGAATATCACAAAGCAGACTTTATTCTGTAACGAGTGAAATGACAAGAACAAGCTGTCAACTCTCACTACAGTGCATATTGGGAGTGTTCCTTGACTACTTCATAGCACTCCCACATGAAGGAAGCAGCAAACAGAACCGAAATATTGGTATTTCGTATTTCCCTACTATTCCATAATACCCTACTCTCCTCTACAAAGCAAAATGCTACATGTTTTATTTCATAATGTCAAAAGTAACCTTTCCTAGGATTAGGATTTTAGTACGGAGGGAATTCGGTACGTAGGTCACCATGATGGGCCCATTGTGTCTATGCCCCAAGTGGGGTACCTCCAGGAAGAAGGATGAGGCGAGAGCAGACAGAGAGCGGCTGTCCCAAGGAGCCAAGTCTGTGCAGAGGACAGGGTCCCTACAGTTCACTTAGATAGAGACTTCTCCCGACAGACCAGGACAGCGCACACGCTCACCTACTGTGGGACGGCAACTGCCGTGCCCCAAAATGTCCCTGGCTGGCGCTCCCAAAATGAGACCAGCAGAGGAGCGGAGACCGGAAACCGACCTACGGAGGAGGAAGTAGTTTTCCTCAGATCATATCATCCCGCCATGCACCGCCGAGACTCCCGCTGGTACCTCTACGATGATGATGATGATGATGATGATGATGATGATGATGATGATGATATATAAGGGCGCTCAACTACGGCGGTCATCAGCGCCCTTTAAAAAACTAGTCATGGCAAAGCCAGATATAAAACTTTCTAAAAACTATACAAGTGTAACAAAACCTATTAAAAATACACGTACATAAAAGCATCAATCAAAACCTACTAAAAATTTCGTTCACTAAATCCCAAACTCTAAACTAGACAAGAATCTAAAAACCTTCTCTACGCACGGCCTACACGTGGGTGGGCCTGTTGACCGTCTCCCTCAACCACGAAGAGCAGCCCACACGAGGGAGACTGTTGGCTCGGGACCACGGGTGCGCCAAACCCGTACCTACCGAAGTAGGCCCTTGGGGGGTGGTACCTCTACCCTGAAAGAGACCACCAGATGAGAGATGATGTGAAATGATAATGGAGATTAAATGGAGGGACAGGATTTAATTAACCTACTCAACATTCGCCTTGTGACTCGGGAAAACCACGAAAAAACTCATGGGTCAGGTAGCTCGGCCACCCGGGCCTCCCGAATGCAGCCCACAGATGAAACTGCGTCTGAAACCTTAGACCTGATTGAATTCATGATGGTACCTGTTTTAAATTGGTTTAATTGACTTTTTAAGAGGTTTTGCACTGTCCCGCGCTTCAAGCGGAATTAAATTTCTTCCGTAAATAATTTTGCGCATGCTTTTTCGATGTTTTTGAGACTGCTTGGTTGAAAAAATCACTTCCGCCAATTCCTCCAATTCCGATTTTCTTTTATGGCTCTAATGATACTATGGGAAAGCTGGTGTAAAATAATAAGTATGATTACAGTACATATATACCTCAGCCTAATTACATGCTCCTTAATTAATATTTTAAATTCGTAACCAAATGGTGAAAGTACTGTTAAGTTCATAATCTTTAGCTGAAAGCCTCCTGATGCAATGTACACGCCCTTTTGTAATTTTCTGATCTCCCTAGCTGTCCCCGTGAGTCTGCAGTATTAATTTCCTAACCGATAATCTATTGATTATCGCTTACTTACACAGATATGAATTTATGATGACAATGCAATGATTTATGTTATCTAACTTATACTTACCACAGCTGAAGATTGATTTTCGTATAGTCATCCCACTGCAGGGACTTTATGGAGAAGTCTGCTCCGATTGTAATTTTGTAGTTGGACGAAAATTTTCCTAGAACAGAGAGAATATATTTTAAGTCATCTTGTTTCTGAAAGTTCTATAATAGCTCTCTGTTCTTAGTGAGACCCAAGTGTGTTGTGATTTACTTCCATCTCGTCATCTTACAGCTATGCCAAACATTCTTTATCGATATCAGTAAACTTTCCGAAGCAGATGCCAAATAGCAAAACATCTGAAAAGTTGTTTATCAATGAAGACTGCACAAAATAGAAAAACTTAATGGCTTTAAGGATTCTGGATTGTAAACCATTGTTGTGTCATAAATTACTGCAACTCAATTGAAAAATGTAACTCTATTTAGCACTGAAATAGTTATTTGTTGCTCCTATATAAAATATAAATATGTTCGAGAAAAATGTAACGTTTTATGTATTTTAAAGCAAATAAATAAAACGTAAGTATAAAACAAATGAAGAACCGAGCAGTGTTATAAATTGTTGGAAATAGTAACTATATTAAACTGCAATAAAATTACAATATCATTATTGTAATTAACTGTAAATAAACAATCTATTGCCAAAAGGCAATCAGGTACAAATATATTTACTATTTTGTTTTTAATTTACGGCATTCAACGTTAAGCTATATCAGATGATCAAGACATGCACAAATGAACCCAGGTTCCATAGTACTTAGAATTACCTGACCTTCATCTTTCAAGATAACGGAAAACAGCGGGAAAAAGCCTTATGCAGATAAGTCACCCTGACCAAGATTCGAACTCAGGAATGTTAGACATGCTACCACTACGCTACAAAGGCGAGCGTCTTTACTCTAGTATAGGATACTGTAATATTTTAATGAGCAGGATTCGCAGATACTGCCACATTATTGCGAAAATTGCAATATTCGGTTGTGAAGAAATGGTTAAGATTTGTTGTACGAACTTTGGTAACATAGCTTGAAGTAGGTGGGACTTAAATCGATGAAAGAGCATGTCGTTCTAAAATTTTTGTCTTACGGTCTTACAGAAATGTCTTACAGGTATCGATTATCGACAGTCCCTAGCGTCTAAAGACCGTTCTCGAGCTATTTATTCGTACTCAGCGGTAGCTGAATGAAGGGGAGAGGGGTTTGAAGTGTTTATCTGCTCTGTTAGTGGATCTGTTTACTAGGAAATGAGTGTGTGAGAGTACATGAGTCACCCATGCTGCCAGATCTACTATTTGTTGCAGTAAATATAGTTTTTTTGTGTGTAATTTACGTCCACCAAAGTTAAGTCATATCGGACGATGAATAGAATAGGTGAAATGATGCTCAAATGAGCCCAGGTTCCATAGAGCTTAGAGTTACCCGACATTCGTTTTTCAGGACAAGAGAAAACCCCGGAAAAGCCTTATCCAGGTAACTCACCCTGACCGAGATTCGAACTCGGGACCTCTTGAACGTGGCAGTAACTGTAGTGATAGGTATTATGCATGGGTGAGTTATGTGACAACACTTGCATATTTAAACGAATATAGCATCCTTGGCAAGCAAAAACACCGTTGGGACAGCAAAATGATTACGTTTCACATTCCTCTAGCTTGCTTTCTTGTTGTGTGTCTACAGTATGCTTCTCATTGTTATTACAGAAAAAATATTTACACTGTAAAGTATTAAACTTCAGAAATGAGCATGTATGTCTAATATGCTTCAATATTTACAACTTCCAATGCTAAGATTTGAAACAGTATTATCTTACATACTCCGTCAGTGGCAACTCGCTTCACATAGCTGATTTAGTAGCCTCCATTAAATGTGCCAATGACCCACCCCCGTGGTGTGGGCGTAGTGTTTCTGCCTCACTTTTAAGAGTTCTCGAACTCAGATCTCAGTTAGGTTTTCCTGGATAAAGATTTTGCTCAGGGAGTTTCCATACTTTGAAATATCAATGTTAGGTAGCTCTAAGGTCTATTGAGCTCAGTTCATTTGAGGATCATTTCATCCACTTCATTCCAAACCTAAGTGGTTAACGGACATTTAAAAGAAATATCAGACAGCTTAAGTGCTACTTTCTATCCTGAAAACTATCATTGCATACCCTGGAAAAAGCATTCCATAGTTCCCTTTTATTGTAGCACCGGTAGCTGGTTCAACAAGAGAGATAATGAAGACAGATAATGTCGCACCTTTAAGAACTTTGTTATCAGTTTGAAAAAAAAAAAATACGTGTAGGGAGACTAATATGATTGCAACGTATCAGATTTCTTAAAGGATTTGTTTTCATAACACGGTCTTGTTAGTTATTACCTACTAAAGCCTATGAAGCGCATTTCTTCGATTTAAAATTAGAAAGATCTGACGCAGAAAGAGTACAGTATCTTAGTTTGACAATTTGCGATAAGAAAACTGAGTTATGTGAGTATTTCAAGATTCGAGACATTAATCTTGACCTAGATACGTAACACCATAACACAGTTTTAAAGCGCATGAAGTCATAATAGAGGCTATCTTTGGATTTATAGCAGTAGATAACATCCAAGAAGATTGTTTTGGCATACTATGCACATTCGTGTACCTGAATACTGTTACCATGGAAGTAAACACACGTTAGTATACTGTACATGATTTACACTTAGGGTTTTGTGTTTTCATTCTAGTTCTCTTGTCATGGATGTAGGGTGGCGATTTTGAGATAAATCTACCAAGCCTTTACCTCTGATTAGTTCATGTGAAGCATGGCCAAGGCTCAACGTTGTTCTAAGTCCATGGTAAGAATTGTAGGTCCTCTCATTCCACCGCTATTCTCATCATCACCCTACCATCGGACCATCGCCCTCCAGGTTTCTCCACCTCAGAAAAAGTTCCAGTTATCGCCTAGTGAAATTAGTTACCCAGAATAACTAGAGGTTAGAACACATTTAGGAACTTAGAACGACATTTCTCATAAAAACATAAGAACCATACAGATTAAATTAAGTATACATTGTTGTAGGGCTATTAGTTTTCAAATTCTCTTTTTAATGTTCCACTTATGCAAAATATTCACCACAAAATTCACAGCCAAACTGTCGAGTAGAAAAAAAAAAACCGAAGTGACAAACTCGCACAGCTTTCACTTACTGGTTACAAACTCGTAAGTATAGTAGTTAAAAGTTAACCACTGGTGCGATAGCCCTAACAGAGCCAAGGCCTACCAACCCGACTGCCGGCCTCACGCCCACTTACGCACGACAGAGGTGGGCAATCATTCAACCGATACCGGGAGGAGATGTGATGAGCATCTCGGCATCCGCCAGCTGGAATGTTGGTTTTCATGACCAGGGCCACTTATCTATTGTAAGCTCCTCACTTTTCTCACGATGCTGAGTGGGCACCGGTCCCGAAAATCCGCACCCCATAGATGGGATCGAACCCGGCCGCTTTCCGTGGCCAGTGACCAAGGCATACCGCCTTAGCCCAGTATAGTAGTTAGCACAGTAGTTAGTATACTCTTTATAAAATTATGCTATTCATATATCAAGTTAGAGGAGAGAAGCGTATTATGAAACAGCCGGGAAATATGGAATACCGAGATTTCGGCTTTTTTGCTGCTATCACGTGGGAGTGCCGTGAAATAGTCAAAAAAGATTCCTATGATGCACTGCAGTGACACTTGACTGCTTGTTGTCATTTCATTCGCTACAGAATAAAGTGTGTTTTGTAATATTCAGAAGTTTTTGCGGGCAAATTTCCAAAAAAAAAAAAAAAAAAAAAAAAAAAAGCACTAGCATTCATGTGGGTTGAACATTGATGTTTCGTAAGCGTAAGGCACAATGTTTTGTCCGCCACTTTCAAGGTTCACTATCCAAGATTCCATGTCGGGTATTATGGAATACCAGGTATATTATAATAGCCGACGTAGAAGTATAATATTCCATATAACCGTACAAAATATATTGAATATAAATAAGGTTAAAATGAATTTTGAGTATAATATTAGTACCTAAAGAATTATTATTAGTTGTGAAAATAGAAATATAGCATAATTTAAATCCAGCATATATTTTTAAGAATTAAATTCATTGAAATGCACATTAAACCTATTTCTTCTGATATTCTAGACATTGTCTAGGCCTATAAACATTACTTTATAGACGTTTTGTCTATTTTAAACCAATCATGTTTCATGTTTTAGAAATCCAATTAATTTATCAAGATCTTAAATCGCCTATTCCATACTACCCGACTATTTATTATTATCCTCCATTTTTACAAGTGACATTTCATAACAATCATCATCGCCATGATGATTTGGCGATTTTTAAATAAAAAACATTTAAATTATTTTTAGAAATGTAAATGGTATTCCATAATACCTTCCTCTCATCTAACTGTAGCACAAACTGAATACTACTTATCGTTAGAAAAAATGATATATTGATCATGTAACTATTTATACCCATTATCATTTATTCTTACACACCTTCAGTAAGTTTACTTTTCTATCTCCTGCAGAATTTGATTCATTACACACTTCTTTGTAGGCTGAAGCCAATTGTTGCGTCACCGTCTCCTTCACCAGTGCATCTGCTGCCAGTTGCTCTAGTAAGGAGGTTTGAGGTCTCTAATTCCGACTGTGAGGATAAACTACACCTGTTAAGTTGACAATTTAATGAGGCTAGTACTGATCTACTGAAGTGAGTTGTCAACAGCTGAGGTTAAAGGAATAGAAATAGTCATTAGAAACAGTGACTAATTATATATCCTAACCTCTGACATATCCATAATTTAGGGTTTAAAATAAATGTTTCCATTCTCAGCAAAGTGCTTACCGTCTTTAGTCCTCAAAATATTATGCTAAAGTTACTGCTAAATCTATTTAAATAGAGTGCAGACTTTAAAGGCTGTTAAAAGCGGTCATCTCCGCGCAACCGAAGCACACACCCGGCGGGTCTCGAAGTCGAGCTCCTCAGATTTCCGTCCGGAAACGACCTCCCTCCTTGCTTCTTACTTCCGGCTGCTCAGATGTTTCATTCAAGTGCAACTCAGCTGCAAGGATGAGGCAACACGATTCCCAGTACATACAAATACACTTTATTGCACTTTCTTCCTCAGGTGCAAGAATTATTATCACTGAGTTGATCTGGGCACGTTCGGAAATGTTAATCACTTCTTTGTGCTTATTCCCGTCACGCATAATTGCATATTTTATCACACACTGTTGCCACACACAATATCTTATCAAAATGTTTCAAGAGGCATACTGGAGTGAAGCGATGCTGTAACATTGAACTCTCGTACTTGCAGCTGCGCCTCGAACATATTTTCTGATTGGCTGATTTACAGGTTGATCCTTATTTATTGGAAATTTCTCAGGTCAAGCGTCTAATTGGAAAATTACCAGATTTCTCCTTGCCCTCATTGACCTTGACTAACCACATAACTTCAAAAACACAATAAACACCTAACCATATCTCCAACTATACACCCCGTCTAAAAGTTGCTTTGACAGTATGTGGTGCTAAGGTATTGTGATGACTTGAACGTTCTCTGGGTCCACGATAAGCGTTAACTTTTTGTTTTGTTTTGCTAATTTACGTCCTCCAATGTTATGTCATACAGGACGATGAATGAAATGGGTGAAATGATGCTCAAATGAACCCTGACCGAGATTCAAACTCGGCACCTTTTGAACATGAGGCAGACACGCTACCGTCTATGCTACCGAGGCGGGCGATCAGCGTTAAATTATAATATTGAAACATTATAGAAGGTTTACAGAAAATTAAATAATAACTAAAATATTTTTTTCGGAGGGGATTCGGCACTGCGACCAGTCTTGGTCTATTGTACCTTATGCCCCCAGATGGGGCATCTCCGGGAGGAAGGATGAGGCGAGAGGAGACAGAGAGCGACTGTCTGAAGGAGCCACTACAGTGCAGAGGGCAGGGTCCCTACATTTTACTTTGCAACCTTCCCCGGCAGGCCAGAACAACGGAATTACTCCGTACTGTGGTTCGAAGACAGTCCTAGAAGTCGGTTCGGAGACCGCAACCGACCTACCGGAGAAAGTGGTTCATTCAGAACATACCATCTTGCCATGCACCACCGAGACTCCCGCCGACACTTCTAACCTGAAAGACACCACCAGATGAGAGATGATATGAAATGACAATGGACTGAATGTGGACCACCTGAGCCATCCCGCTCGGTAACTAAAACGTTACTTTTAAGGAATAAAATTATAGTGAATCATGTTACCAAAATATTGTAATACAAGAGGTTATTGTAAAATTAAATATTTGTCAAACCGGAAAGAAATTCTTACCCCAACTGTGAACGAAATGAAAACAAAAGTGGCAATAGAGCGTAGTGTATTGGAGAAAAAGATTCAAAACTTCGATTATCAAAAACTGGTGACGTTGGGTTCCATGTTTATTGATCAAAATAAAAATTCAGAGAAGAACCTTCATCCAAAACCTACTTCACAGATTTCGAAGTAAAAGAGATGCCTTTTTCCTTTGCATATTGTGTCAGAGAGCATTCGGAAAGCGAGATCAATATCTTCATGGCTGCAGCAATAGACTACTACCGAAAGAAAATTGTCAACCTTGCCTAAAAATAACACGTCATTAAAACATACTTTCAGTGTGACTCCTGTAGCAAATGTTTGAAACGGCATGCGCAAAATTTCTTTTGGAAGGGAGGTGGGAATGGCGCGAATATTACGTAAGTGTGACAGCCATTACCCATCACGGATACGTTCGATGCTAAGAGATACCGATAGAAAGATTGAACCTATGTGGTGTCAAGAGTCAGCCTGAAGGAACAAGTTCAGTCTCATAGACACCTGACACTATGGTGTGTCAACTCCACGGAAATGGAGAACCCCAAAAGGTAACTCAATACATCTTGCCTACCAGTCCATCCGCTCCGCCATGTTCTTGTTTTTCTGAAGAACACGCTTGATGCAAGCTCTCCTTCCAGCCTTCCTAGCCGGGTACATTCCGTAAGTAAGGGTTAAAAATAAGGTTGGGGTGGTTTTTGAAAGTCTTGAGTTGCCTATAATTATCACTCGTACCTTAAATGTGTCTAAAGTTAGGCAAATTTGCGAATCAGATGTTGAACATATGAGAGGGAATCTTTTGTACTTGTAGGTCATCCTATAATTTTCGCCAGGTGCTGACCTAAAGAGCACAAATTTCGGTGATGATTTATCAAGTGGCAGATTGAAAATAAAGGATAAAGATGGTTTTTTAAAAATTACGAAGTACTATGTCTCAGTGGTGAAAAGCGCGGGAAGCCGTAGCAGTGAGGTTGTTCTTTTCCGCTAGGAGATCTGAACCGGGGTGGACTCGGCCTTGTAAGATACTTCGGAGGCTAAATAGGCAGCTATTTAATGGAAAAGTAATGGCTCATTATTTGAAGACCGCTTATAATCAATTAATTTTAGAGAGGCCTGGAGCCCTAGCCACGTATCACCCTCCAGAACTGCATTCTACTCATGACACCGGTGTGGATAGTGGTGAGTAAAATTAAAATGACTCATTTATGGATGTCCCATTCTATATAGGTAGTGAAAGACCGCTTAATTTTGTTCATTTGCCTCTTTATCAGTCTATAGGTGCTGTAAATCTACTATACGGGAACACCAGCTTTACTTACCTCCCTAAGGACCTTTGTGTCTGAACCAGTCTGAACAAATCCGCCGGCTTTGAAAGCGCGACCTTAGGAACTAGGGGCTAAGCTAGCACGCTACCCCTAGACCACAGAGAACAACTGGTGGACGGAGTGTCCGCGTGGTATGTCTTGGCAGTTATCAGGTTGTAGTGTCATGGAGGTTTGAGTTTTATATGGTATAAAATAAGGGTTGGGTACTCTTTTAAGTTTCAGAGTAACATGCACTTTTGTCAATCACATATTGCCAATATTTTGACCATATGCGTCAAACAGTGCTGAATTCAACATACCAGGTTGAAAATATGGTAGGGTACCACATGAAGGTTCCAGAATAGTGTAGATTTTTTCATACAAGGTTGAAAGTATGGTAGGGTACCACATGAAAGTTGCAGAATAGTGCAGATTTCTACATACAAGGTTGAAAATATGGTAGAGTACCTTATGAAAGTTGCAGAGTAGTGCAGACTTCTACATACAAGGTTAAAAATATGGTAGAGTACCTTATGAAAGTTGCAGAATATTTCAGATTTCTACATACAAGGTTGAAAATATGGTAGGGTACCTTATGAGAGTTGCAAGATATTGCAGATTTTTACATACAAGGTTGAAAATATGGTGGGGTACCTTATGAAAGTTGCAGAATAGTACAGATTTCTACATACGAGGTTGAGGATATGGTAGGGTACCTTATGCGAGTTGCGAGGTATTTTTATTGGATCCTACAGCATATCTAAAAGAGTCCCTCTAGATAAATAAAAAGAAATGCTGATTGTGTTAGGGGTTGAACATAAGGATTGCGGATATTTTTAAAGTTATATAGTGTCACTTCATGTTTTAGATTCTAAGTTATAACTGTGCCAACCTTTGTCAAAATCATACTAAAGTACCCCTTGATAATAAAATTAAACAAATCATAGAAACATTTGGTAATTAGGAATACAATAACCTGAAAAGATTTGGGGAGTCCATATTATCCCTCTGTGAATGATATTAAAATGTTATGTTGGCATTAAAGAAAACAATTTATCCTCTGATATCCATATTCGCCGAAGTGAGTCTATGTATATCGTCTGGAAGAAGAGTGCTTTTTTTATTAAAATCGATTGAGAGGTTACGAGATTCACATAATGTTCGCTACCCTGCACATCTCTGCCCATTTTTTCAGGTCAAAAATTTTTATCTAATCCTGCAGATTACGACGGTAAACAATGCAATGGCGAATCGAATCTTTTGGGAACACAAGTAGATACTTAATCGAGCCGGGATACTCCACAAGGTATATGCATAACAAATGAAGTATTCTAAGCAATCCTAATACTAAAATATTACTATAAAATCAGTATACTCAGTTTATTTGGCTCTACATACAAGTTTCTGGATGTCAAACATTTAATATTCCTACACAGCACCGAGCAAAGCGGCGTAACGTGTGTGATACGCATTCGGGACATCCTGGGTTCGATTCTCGGTGACGACCAATCTGACGACAAGCTTTTTCTCAGTTTTTCTTGGCTACTAGGTGAATGTTAGACTGGATATTTTATTTTCCGCGACGTTCCGTCCCTACATTTCCTTTCACTTTCATTTCAATCCAGTCCTTCAAGGTCGGAAGTGCCGGCGAGCGGCAAGATGGACGCTCCTATGTGAGGACTTGGCGTATATTTGTTCTCGGCGTATAGGTGTTGTGTCCTGCGCCGTGGCGTAGCAGGCTAAGGCAGCATGCCTTGGTCCCTGGTCACGGAAAGCGGCCCGGGTTCGATCCCACCCATGTGGTGGGGATTTTAGGTCCCGGGTACTCAGGAAAATGAAGAGCTTACGCTAGGTAAGCGGCCCAGGTCACGAAAACCAACATTCCGGCTGGGGGATGCTGACCACATCTCCTTCCCGTATCGGTTGGACGGGTGGGCGTAAGTGGGCGTGAGGCCGGCAGTCGGGTTGGTAGGCCTTGGCCCTCTAAGGGCTGTCGCGCCTTTGGGTTGGATATAGGTGTTGTTGCAGTCACCTGTCCTGCTGGGAAAGTCTCATGTATAACTTCGTCCTCGGCCGAGATGAAGAGTCTCCAGCTCACGTTGATACGCCCGCAGAGCTCATCCATCCCATTCCCAGGGCTCTGACACGTTAGTCTATCTGTAAGTTCAGTACAGAATCCATTCCACATTAGAATCTTTCAAATCTACAAACCGTTTTGTTGATCATGACCATTAGAAGTTCTTTTCTGACTCATTTGAACTACAATGACGAATATAATTTTTCATCTATACAGTTAATATTATTTCAATTATCTCTTTAACAGCTATAATTAATCTTTCATATATTTCACAAACTTTAATTCCATAAACACATTTTATTTATAAGTATATTAATATGTGTAATTTTTTGGGGTTCTGATTTAAATTCATTTAATTTTTATTTAAAATTAATTTTTATTATACACACATGAATTCATCATCATCATCATCTTCATCTTCAAGGATTGGACCCTGTGACCCCTTCCGTTCTCTTCAAGAGCCTACTGATTCTTCCAGCGTAGAGCTGGGCGTCCCACATCTCTCTTTCCCTTCGGCATATAATCTAAAACTCTTTTTGGAAGTCGTTCCGCGTCCATTCTTAAAATAGGATATTTCCATTCATTTTTGTTCTTTATTATTTTACTGTTTAAATTAAAACTCCCAAGCTCTTCTATTATTTTTTCGTTTCTTACGCGGTCTATTCTTTTACAACCTACCACGTTTCCCAAAAATCTCATCTCTGTCGATTCTAGCTGTTTGCGTTGGTTCTTTGCCAGTGTACATATTTCGGAACCGTGTGTTAACGCTGGGTCTGCCATTATCTTATAAAATTTCATCTGTGTTTCCTTTCGTGTTTTCCTGTTCAGCGTTCTTATTATAGTCCCACACATTTGATTGAATCTGTTTAATTTCACCTCCATATCCTTGTTGTTATTTGCTACTGCTACTGTGTAGCCTAGATGAATTCTCAATAGAAATTTTAGATGGAAGTTAATCCGAGCGAGATGGTTCCATTGGAAATGTACAAGGCCCAGCCTTGTGGGCAAGTCCTGGGTTCGATACCTGGAACCGACCTTTGTGATCATGGTTTTTTTCGTGTTTTTCTCTGGTTGTCAATGCTGGAAGTGGTTTCGTTTCATAAAAATATGCTTTTCTTCATTTTCTATCACTTCACTTCCCCTTTCATAGTTCACGTACGTTTAGGGGCTGTAAAGAATTGGACAGATGCTTTTTCACTGGAAAGCTCTTCTAGACTCTGCTGGATGGCAGACCTCTCCCTGTATCTGTTGGAGGAAAGCCTTCTCTGAACAACCCACCATATTCATCAATCTTAGAACTGTTAAGCCCGCCTCGGCAGCGTGTCTACCTCACGTTCAAGAGGTCCCGAGTTCGAATCTTGGTCAGGGCGAGTTACCTAGATAAGATTTTTCCGGGGTTTTACCTTTTCCTGAAAAACAAATGTCGGATAACTCTAAGCTCTATGAACCCTGGGCTCATTTGAGCATCATTTCACCCATTCCATTCATCGTCCGATATGACTTAACGTTGGAGGACGTAAATTACAACAACAAAACTGTTAAGGACCTCTGCGTGTCTATATTGACCAGCCTGCCTAAGGCCTATACCCTCCTGCGCCTCATTTAACTTAGGTATCTGTTTCTCCTGGGGGGAGGGTGATAGACACAAGGTCCGCATTGGGCGTGGATGAGTGGTAGAAAAATGTAAAATTCACATGATTCCCAAAATTATTTTTACATAGTTTCTACACAACAATATACCTTCATTGTTATACCTCGATACTGGGCTCAATGATGTTTCGTTTAAGAGTGAAGTAATTCTTGCTCTGGGCAGAAACATTATGCATACTACTTAACACACACACACACACACACACACACACACACACACACACACACACACACACACACACACACACACACACACACACACACACGTGCATGCACAAAATTCTCAAATGCAGCGTGTGTCATGGGTTAACACCACCACGGTGAGGTTTTAATGTTTTTGGGATATTTAATACGTTCTGATGTATAGAGTTACAGGCGGTACACGCCTATTACGCTTGGCAACAGCGCTCTACGTGGGCATTGGCCAGCTTTTATACTTTTGTACTTAATTTAGTGGCAGGCGTACTTAGAAACCCCGAAATCTGGCTGAAGAAGTTGTGTTTGGTTCTCCAGTATGGGGATTAGGCTGGTGTCTAGCCATCAGAAAAAATTGATTAACTATAGCAAAAATAGATGAACTCAGTCTTTAAAGAAAACATTCAACCGAATCCAATGGTAAGCCCACCCCCTCCCCAAAAACAGCTACTTGAGATAAACTTTGTGTTTCAAAGAAATCTACATATTTTGTAAAGTGAGCTTTCGTCTCTCCCTCCCTCCCTCCCTCCCTCCCTCCCTCTCTCTCTCTCTCTCTCTCTCTCTCTCTCTCTCTCTCTCTCTCTCTCTCTCTCTCTCTCTCTTTTATGGTTTACCACTTATACAGAAGTAAAAAAAAATCACTGGGACACAATTGAAAGTACATATATGTTTTATTTGCCTTGAAAATATTTAGAATACGTGCTATTTTCATCATAAGTATAAAAGCAATTTTTGTGAAAATAAAAACTAACGAAACATTTTGTTTTTACCATGTCTAGTTAGGGGTGGGGGAATTTTCTAGAAAATTATGCTATTGTATCCTTGGAAAATGCTCAACCTAATTATGAATAGAGATACACAAGACAAATGTACGGACGTTGTAAATAATGCTTTATTCAGTGACCTTAAAACATGTATTTCCTTAAATCGCGGCATTGAATATACGGGTAGAATGCAAGGCTTTGCTTACCTGCTATAAACAGGAGTTAGAGAAAGTAAAATGCATTTTTAATTTCCCAGGAAACCTGAACACATGACATGTTTCATGTCTTTTATGCAGCCTTATTTTAAATTATATAATAGAAGGCTGTGGGTTGTTTCCGCAAGTATATTTTCAGACTGAAGTAAAAGGCTAAACACAGCAGCGAGGCATGACTTTCAAAGCGAGGGAAGCTCCAAGTAATAATTTTCATTAAAATAAGAGAGAATAATGACTCAAAGAACTAAAGCTACTCTTTAGTACTCTTATGCCCGATTTCCCCAACAGATGTTAACAATTAACACGAGTTTAGCAATAGTTAAAACAAAAATTGCATTTCACCAACTGTTAGCTTAACACTCGTGTTAAAACTCCTGTTAAACTAACAAACCAAATTTCTGCTGTTTAGTCCTTAATAATTGTAAATGGTCAAGATAGCGAGTATGAACTCAGCTGTTGATGTCGATTTGCTATATTTAAGACCGTCTAAATGGCATTCATAATAGGGTACGGCCTATGAGAAGAAATTATTTTGAGGAGCTATCAAAATAAAACTTTCTACAGTGGTATAGACTGTCGAAACAAGTTGTTATGAAGGTTACAGCGGAAGTACAAGAGAGGTTAGAACATGCATCGATAGGAATATGCCGATCTCGCCATTGCTTCAAGTATTAATAACTTTGCTATTTTATAATTCACTAAATTATGTGGATAATATCCTGTCCACCTCCCATCTTGAAACATTCAAGTTACTCGTAACTTGATCTTCTTCGCTCCTCGTTTTAAATTTACGTAATACTGAGCTAGAACATGCATCGAAAGGAATATGCCGATCTCGACTTTGCTTCAAATATTAATAACTGCGATTTTATAATTCACTGAATTGTGTGGATAATACATTGTCCACCTCCCATCTTGAAACGTTCAAGTCACTTGTCCTTCTTCGCTCCTCGTTTTAAATTTAGTAGTACTGAGTTTAGAATATGCATCGAAAGGAATATGCCGATATCGCCTTTGCTTCAAGTATTAATAACTCGATTTTATAATTCAATAAATTATGTGGATAATACATTGTCCATCTCCCGTCTTGGAACGTTCAAGTCACTTGTCCTTCTTCGCTACTCGTTTTAAATTTACGCAATACTGAGCTAGAACATGCATCGAAAGGAATATGCCGATCTCGCCTTTGCTTCAAGTATTAATAACTCGATTTTATAATTCAATAAATTATGTGGATAATACACTGTCCACCTGCCGTCTTGAAACGTTCAAGTCACTTGCCCTTCTTCGCTCCTCGTTTTAAATTTACGTAATACTGAGCTAGAACATGCATAGAAAGGAATATGCCGATCTCGCCTTTGCTTCAAGTATTAATAACTCGATTTTATAATTCAATAAATTATGTGGATAATACATTGTCCATCTCCCGTCTTGAAACGTTCAAGTCACTTGGCCTTCTTCGCTCCTCGTTTTAAATTTACGTAGTACTGAGTTTAGAATATGCATCGAAAGGAATATGCCGATATCGCCTTTGTTTCAAGTATTAATAACCTTGCGATACTATAATTCCTGATTTATATGGATAATACATTGTCCACCCAATTTCTCAATTTCTGCAGTGGTGTAACGGCTGGTGTGTGTGATCTTGCATTGTCATGCAAAAGAAGAACATCCGCCATAGTTTTTGTTGGGCGAATTCGGCGAAGACGTGCTTTCAGCTTTTTGAGAGTTCTGACATATTGGACAGAATTTATTGTGCATCCCTGCTCGAAAAAAACAAACAATCATAAGCACACCCTCTGCATCCCAAAACACTGTCACCATAACTTTCCCTGCCGATCGCTGAGTTTTGAATTTTTTTTTTTTTTTTCCTTCGGTGACGTTGTGTGATGCCATTCCATTGACTGCCTCTTCGATTCCGGTTCAAATAAATGAACCCACGTTTCGTCTCCAGTAACACTTTTTTTTCCAGAAACTCCTCTTCCTCCAAATTGAAGCACTGCAAGTGTTCGGAGGCTATTGTTTTCCTTCTCTTTTTTCGGGCGGTTAACATTCTTGGTACCCAACGTGAACAATCTTTTGAGTAACCCAGTTGTTGAATAATAGTCATCACACTGCGTTTGATGAGGGAGGTAATGCGACAAAATTCACCTGTTGTTACCCGGAGATCACCACGAATGATGCCATCGACTCGCTGAATGTTTGGAGTCACTGCAGTCACCGGCCTGCCGCTTCGCCATTCATCTGCCAATGGTGTTTGCCCTTCAGCTTCGTTACAGCGACGAACCCATCGTCTAACAGTGCTGACATCCACCGTTGCATCACCATATACATTTTTTAGCCTTTCGTGAATGCGAATTGGCGTTTCACCTTCCGCAGTCAAAAATTCAATCACAGAACGCTGTCTAATACGAATGTCGATGTCAGCCATTTTGCAAGAGGATGCAGTACTGCCACCTGTTGACTTAGGATGTTACTACTGCAGGGGATTGGAGAAGAAGGTTGGAAGAATTGCGCCAAATTCAAAGTTTTCACATAACTTACTTATTTAAGGAAAAAAGAGGCATTACTTTTTGACCTACCCTCGTACTTAGAAGTGTTGTTTAAGTTGGTTAAAGTAAAATGCACATGTAAACCTGTAAGATAATGCAAGAGAACAGAAAGAAAGGTAATACGACACAGTGAAATGCACAAGTGATAACACTGAAGTAGATATAGACAACGACATTCAATTGTTACTTTGGCAAAACAGTCTTTTCCTGACATGGGAAGTTCGCAGCACTGGATTCAAAGGCTAAAGTTAGTTTGCAATGAAATACGAGGGCTGTTCAATAAAGAATGATCATAATTTTATACGGTCATAATTTTTCACACTTATTATAGTCCGTTAGCTTAATGTGAAACAAACACGCCTTAGTAGTTTCATTGTTGGTACTCCTGGTTCCCGCCTGTGAGAACCAGGCAAATTCACACATGTTCAGTATCGCCAACCACTGCAATGGAGGTAACATGCAGTTAAAGTTGATGTTAGAGGAAGATCCTGTGTTTCTTTCGAACGTAATCACTGCTGATGAAACTTGGCTACATCATTTTGATCCTGAGAGCAAACAGCAATGCTCAGTGTGGAAATCTCCTTCATCACCAGCCACCCAAAAAAGCAAAAGTGGTTGCTTCTGCTGGGAAAGTTATGGTCATTTCCTTCTTTGATATTCATGGAATGGTTTATTAGCATCTTGTATCTGCACACACATCAGTAACTGGACAATACTACAGGGATGAACTGAAAACATTGCAAGTCCATATCAGGCGCAAGAGACCACATTTTCATGAAGCAGGCTGGATGCTGCGCCACGATAATGCGCGGCCGCATATTGCCAATGTTGTTGCAGACTACCTTGCAAAAATCAACGTGAAGTGCATCCCTCACCCTCCCTATAGTCCGGAATTAGCCCCATGTGACTTTTTCTATTCCCTAACTTGAAGAAACGCCTTCGTGGGAGGCATTATCCATCATCAGAAGCGGTGGTGAAGGCTGCGGAAGCGATTTTGTAGGATCTCTCAAAAGTGGTTTCCAGCATGTCTTTGAAGACAGGCAGAAACGCTGGGACAAGTGCATCGCATTCAGGGGAGACTATTTTGAGAAGGACAATCAAATTTATGAGGGTGAGTAAAGGTACGTTGTGAAAAAAAAAAAATTGCGATCATTCTTTATTGAACAAGCCCTCGTATATACAATATATATTTGAATGGGATGCAACAAAACCCAACGATTATACTGCTTATGAATAATTAGGCGCCACTCACGAGGCTGCGTAATACGTGGGGGAAAGTAAATATTTAGACTGTCCTTGCTTGCGGTTGTTATACAACTGGTAAATAAATCCTCACATCGTGCAGGTTGGTAACATGACGAGCTTGCACTTCGCAAACGATGCGTAAAGCAAGTGCTCTCAAGTTACTTGGTGCATTTATCAGCTAGTCCAATATTGTTACAATGTGATTGTGAATGGGCTTTGGAAGCCAGCGATTGTCAGCCTCCAATGTCACGACAAAATCTCAGGGTTAACATCTCACAGAAGTGAGGTTTCACGGGAATGTCACAGTGTATGAACTAGTTGTTTAACAAGCTTCAATTATATTCTACCTTTTGGTAAAATGTCTATAAAAGTATTAGGAATAGTTTTTGAAACGAGTTGGTGATCCTTTGAGGCAATCCATATTAATATTTTTGGCAGATGTGATGATCTTAAAGGGCACGAAAAATTACTTCACTCTCACATGTCTTATATATATTTTTTCACAGATAATGCAAGTTTTGAGGTGCTCAGTACACCCTACTCCCACAATACGAATGAGGTGTCGCTTTAAAACGATGAGGTCTTTGAAACAGAGAACTTATTATTGTGAATTACTTATTTTCCCGTCAACTATTTATTTTCCTTCTTTAATTTTTTTTTTTAATTTACGTCCTCCAACGTTAAATCATATCGAGCGATGAATGAAATGGATGAAATGATGCTCAAATGAGTCCGGGGTCCTTGGAGCTTAGTTACCCGACATTCGTCTATCAGGATAAGGGAAAACCCAGGGAAAAAAAAAAAAAAAAAAAAAAACCTTATCAAGGTAAGAAAGGGTAGAGCCAGACTGAAAAATTCAATGCCTTAGCCGGGATCTTCTGGTTACAGTACAGCCTCTCTAAACCACTGAACTACTATGGCCACATGACATTAAATTCTTCAACTGACTCGTGTTTCTCTCGGTAAACCACTAGGAGTTCTCATAAACACATGAGACAATTACCTTAATGGCGACTTACTATGCTGTAAGTACTTTAAGGCCCGAGCTTTATAGTTCGGACCAATATTAGGTACAGTTAATGGAAATTAATTATTCTTTCACACTAGCCGTGTGTAGGACGCAATATGAAAGGGTTAAGCCAGACTAAAAAATTCAGTTCCATAGCCGTGATTTGAACCACGGATCTCCTGGTTTCCGTCCAGTCACTCTTAACCTTTGAGCTACCATGGCCAACGTGCCTTCCTAACATGCTGATTCTATCTATCAGGAACCTTAGCGTATATACGGCTAGTGTGGAGAAATGATTGATATCCATCAATTAACTAAAATAAGAGTTAAATGATGAAGCCTGGGACTCAAGTACTTACGATAGTAAGTCGCCACTAACGGTGTATCTCGGATGCGAGAGCCCCTAGTGGTCTACCGGGGAAATATACGAATCAACTGGAGAATTTAATGTCAGGAAGGCACGTTGGCCATGGTAGCTCAAAGGTTAAGAGTGACTGGACGGAAACCAGGAGATCCGTGGTTCAAATCCCGGCCATGGCATTCAATTTTTCATGTCTATCAGGAACCTTAGCGTATACACGGCTAGTGTGGAGAAATGATTGATTTCCATCAATTAACAATTAATGGAAATTAATATAAAATAATTTTTCTTTCACACTAGCCGTGTGTAGGACGCACTATGAAAGGGTAGAGCCAGACTGAAAAATTCAATGGCATAGCCGGGATTTGAACCACGGATCTTCTGGTCTCCGTCCAGCCGCTCGAAACCATTATGCTGATATGGCCAACACGACATTAAATTCTCCACCTGACTCGTTTTTTTTTTTTCGGTTAACCACTAGGAGTTCTCATAAACACATGGGACAACTACCTTATTGGCAACTTACAACGTTTAAGTACTTCAAGGCCCGGGCCCTGATTTATCCAGGTGACTCACCCTAACCGAGATTCGAACTCGGGACTTCTTGAACGTGAGGCAGACACGCCACCATCTACGCTACCGAGGTGGGCCCGTCAATTATTCTTGGTAACCAAACATTGGTAACCAAATATTTGCGATTTGGAAGTTCTCGTATATGTCAGAGGATAATCTGAGCATCCATTGACGATTCTAGTTTACTCCGGTTCTCTCTGATTCACCCTCCGATGGTTTGGGCAGATCGTCACATCCAGCCAGAAGGAACTCGGTGCGCTTATCCACTTGTGTTGTCGGTTCCTGGTGCCTAAACGTCTCTTGCGGTCCCTTAATCACATCCCTCCCTCCAGGAGTTATACGGATCGATAACGCCCCCAATGTTTCCTAGTTTATCTCTACCTCAAGTAAAATTATAATATAAACTTCCACAAAGTGTAGAGTATTGTCAGTGATATACATTTGTCTTCTCACACTAATGTATTGTCATTTACATTTATGTTATTATGTTCAATAAATCCGATTCTGTCCCAATTAAACATCATATAAAATTTGGGTTAAACACGAAACCAAGCAATTCACAGTGGTAGTTCCAACTCTTCTCAGAAGGCTCTAATGTTTATTCGCCTTTGGAATTTATATTAAGTTCTGTGTCATTTTCCATTCTGTCACATCTCAGCTACCTCTATTCTCCCTCCCATATCAGTCGTTAAAGTTTCTGGACTAAAGTTTCCAATAAATTACTACAAATAAAAAAAAAAATAAAAAGGACATAATAAGTATATCTCTATGTGATATATTTTGTCTGGA